>APFE031177066.1:215406-256360 GCA_000404065.3 Pinus taeda
ATTTATGATGTTTTGCATTTGCTTTTCAATTACATTATTCTTTTTATCTTAAATTTTCTAAATTATGGTAAATCACTTCCCTTTTTCACATATTCAACTGACTTTAGGCTTATCCTGTAGCTTATAGCATTCTTCCCTCTCCTCGAAAAGTATGTATAAGTTCTCCTTGCATATCTCCATTTAGCAAATGATGTTGAAGATGAATCATGAAATAAATTTAAAACGAGTCATAGAACCATCAAAACTGTGGGCTATAGTCTAACTCAAAATTCCAACATCATGTTTATTGGTAACCGCATGAGGATGATGTTTATTGTTCATCACATTTTAACAATTTGATGTTAATCATATTGAAAAAACATTTAATGTTCATCAAATTGCAACATTGTTTGTTATTGATTACGTTGTGATAACATTTTTCATTCATCACATTGCAATGACGTTTGTTTGTTATTCAACATAAAATGGTAAATAACTATATTGTAAATATATAAATAAATAATTTTTTAACTATTTTCTTGATTGTTTGTTCACATTAAAATATAGAAATTTAAAAGTGAATAAATGTGTCAATTTTTATCATATTGTATTTATAAATAATAAAATTTTAACATCATAATAAAACTACTTGTACCTTGTTTTTATATATATATAGTGTTAAGAATTAATTTATATTAAATTTGTTGGAATTATGGATAATGTTTTATCCTTGATGGCATCTTGCTCCATAAATATGTCATTGATGTCAACTTGATGACTATAGAATTTTTGCAGATAACAAGAATGTTGGTACAGGTATTTCAGAAATGAGGAAGTACGTTGGAAGTATGTTGACAGCCTTGCTACATGTTTCATGTGAGCAAATATGGGAATTGTGAAGTTTGAAAAGTATATATGACCCCCGTAAATAATATCCACATACATATGTGGGTCTTGTGAACAAAAAAGGCATACATAATCTGAACCATCGAAAACTGGATACCAAGGGTGATTATCATGGTAATTTCCCATAGCAATTGTGGTGGAAACATATATTTTATCCCTTCAACAAATACGAAAGATATTACCAAAGGATTTTCCTCTAATATTGTCTAAGGAGATATATATTTTATATTATATATATATATATATATATATGGAGATGGAGATCAAGGTGTTATGTGTGTATTCTAATGCGTTATTCATGTGCGATATGATATGAAAATGTTGTGAACCGGAGAGCAAGGAGAAGGCTGAAATATAAGAGATCTGAAAGTGCATTGAGTATTAATGGTTATACTTGACTCATTTTTTTTATATTTAATTATCTCATTATGCAAGATTTGTTTGAATGGATTTGAGGTGATATGTGATTTGATGGTAAATTTTGCATAAAGTATGTTATGTTTTCAACGAAGATTGGTCTTAGTGATTTAAGATCTATACGGATGTTTTCTTCAATAAGGATATGTACATATGTGGATCTTCTTCAAACTAGTTGTATAAACATTTTGATGATTAGAGTTTTATGTTTTGAGAGACATACACTAGTTTTCCTTCTTAGCATCACGTACATATTTGTATATTCTTCAATATAATCGTGTATATATTTTGAGATCATTTTTTTCTTGATCTGGGTTGTTTACAGATACCAATTGATTTGATGAAGTTTGAAATATTTGTTGATGCTTGCCAATGAAGTCTTATATGCTTACTTGTGGATTGGTATATTGGTCAGTTATAATGTTGCAGAAGTTTGATTAGGTATGGTTTAGTTTTGGAATTGATTGATCTGTGATTGGTTCAGTACTTGATTCAGTGGTTGGTTTAGAAGGAGAGTAATTCATTTGGTTAAATGATTGAGTGTGTACTAATTTGAGATATGTGTATAGGTTTTATGCATAGGAAGCATGTATATATGTAGATATTCTTCAAAATAGTCACTTATATATTCTCAATTAAGTATTATCTGAGTTTGCAATGGTTGTATTGATGACAGTGCGGTCAAGGACTAGTTACATAGTGGATTGATTTATGGCTTGGTATATTGATGGCTAGTTGTGCATTGGTATGATTTAGTTATGGTGATTCAATACTGATACAATATTCTATGATTCATTATCGTATCTTCTTTTATTTAGTGATTCTATGGTTTGATTTAGTATTTGGTTTTAGAGTGATCAATTAGTATTGAACATAATGTTGGGTGTTGCTCTAGTTTGAAAATTTGATGAAAGGTAGCCTACAATTTATTTTGTTTACTTGATATACGTGGACACAAAATGAAATATTATGAAATGTGGTCAACAAAGGATGCTTAGGGTTCAAGCCTTTAGTGAGGGAGCGAAAGCTTCCCTATAGTGGTAGTTGGTAAAATTGTTTAAGGGGTAGGGTCTCCCTTCCGGTAGGAGTCGATAAACAATATTAGGGGGTTGTAGCTCATTTCAATAGGTATTGGAGAACAAGTGGAGCTTCTAGCCTCCTGCATGTGGTAGCCTACCTGCTGGTAAGAGTTTGTGCCAGTACTGTAGTGAAGTTTTTATTTATAATAAAATCAAAATACATAGATGAAAACGCTGATGGTTTTATCCCACATCGGGTGTCCACCTAAAACATTAGTGTCCACATGTGTTTATATGTTTCTTGTGTGTTGATGATTTATCTTCTCTTTAATTTTCATGGTCACTTCTTAATAAATGGATAGTGAAATAGTGATGCACTCGTTAAATATAAGCATCTTATGGAACATATTAAAAATTAGTTACATGGATATACATGGCTTGAATTCACTATAGTTGCATACACACATGGTTTGCATGAACACAAATAGCATACATAACTATGAATGTGAAATTGAAAGTTTAAGAGAATTAAAAATACTTATACAAAACCCCACGCGCGCCCCCCCCCTGCCCCCATTAGTATTTTTCCTAACAATTCATATCTTAGTAGGTCCCTCAAAAGAACCTTGATTTAATATAGGAAACTCTATCAAGATGAGGATTTAAGAGGGAATATTTTCATTTAAACCAGCTTTTTTTAATATTACTAAATTTATGTTTTGGAATTTCAGAATAAGAGTTCATTTGCAATGACTAGGAGTTGACATATGGGAAGCTATTAAAGGTCGATATCAATACCCAGCCTCCATTCCCACAATTAGTGTAGGAAACAAGTAGAATGAGAATAATGAAATGGAAATGAATGTTATCTTGGGAGGTTTAGAGGAATATGAGTTTTGAGAATGATGCAATTGAGCACCAAAAGGGCAATATGGAATAGGATTATCCAAAGCTATGAAGGTGACACTAAGGTAAAAAGTGCTAAAGTTCAATCATACAAAACTTTCTATGAATCTGTTAAAATGCATAATGATTAAATTATTTCAAGTTGTTTCCTTAGAGTAGACTAGATTGTTAACAAAATGAAGGGGTTGGGTGAGGAATTAAAAATATCTTGATATCTCTAACCATAAAGTTTGATTCCAAAGTATCTACCATTGAAGAAATCTAGGATTTGAAGAAAATTACCCTTGAAGAACTCCATGGGATCTTGCAAGCTTATGGGATGAGAAAAGGGGATACCTTGCTTATTAGAGAAGCAAACATGAAAGATACATACAAAGGGAAGGAAAGAGAAAACCCAAAAGATACAAACTACATATAAGATGATGTGGGAGCATTTGGCTTAGAAGAATCATTGTATTTTAGTAGACATAGCGGGGTCTTGTGTTTTAAGGAAGTTGGTTTCCTAAGTGTTAATTAATGTAATTACTTAGCTTTTGAGTGATTTTAATAAAAATGGGAATTAATTAAGTATTGTGAGGATATTTGTAAATGTTCTCGATTGTAGGAGAATGTGAGTGATGATGAGTAATTAGTATGGATTGAGATATTGTAATCTTAGAATGTAGTTCATGATTTATGGACGATCCTTAGGACTAGTTGAAAGTTGAGATCCTTAAGGGATAAAGAATATATTTTAGGAACTAATTGAGGGCGTAGAGGATTCTTAGAGCTTAGCTGAGAAGATTGAGGATTTGAACCAAAATTGGTAAACATAATACTTTTCTATTAATGTAAACCTCCAACTGTTAAAAGAGAGTCAAGTCGAGTAAGTTAGAGAGAGTTAGTAGATATATAGGGTTAGATTTTAGCCTACGCGCATTGAATTTAGAAACGGACACTGATAGAGACAGTGTAGAGGCATATCATGCCAAAGCTAGATTGTAAACAAGTTTTTATTTCTATCTATACCTTTGTTTAATGAATGAGGAAATTGAATTCATTGTGACTCTGTGTGTCATTCCTTTTATTTGCTAACTAATTTGTAATTGGGAGTTTATGGTTTTGTGTGATAAATCATGATGAATGAATTCATGTTGAATTTCTAATAGTCTTTTTGAGTGACAAAAGACTCATCGTCTTGGTAGAATCTATTTGATTCTAGTCGGGTTTAATAGATGTATGTATAGGTCAAGTGATTACAAAATCTGAAGAAAGGGAAATAATACAGGGTGTATTATGTATTCGAGTTTGAAGTGGTGTTAAATAAATAAAGGTATAAGTTATAGGTGGAGTAATTAAAGAAGTGTTGGCATGTTGTTCCTAAGTGGAGAAATGAGTTTGCAGAATGCAATTTGATAACTAGAGTTCTGGAATGGTAAGCTAGCAACGAAATCGAGTTATCAGTAAGTGTTGGGATAGAAGCAGACAAATGTTTTGATCATGGTAAAAGCCCCGTATTAAACCCTGGCCATCGATCGTGTTTTCAACCACTGACATCACAGTCAACTGTCGGGTTTAATGTTGTGTTTAACCCTGTGATTGTTGAAAGGCCGCAGACCATTGGATCAGTGTTGATATTGATCATTGGATTAATATCTCATCGCATCGTTCATGAGTTAATGAATGTGGTAGAGAGAAGTTGCAATATGCAATGTAAGATGATTGGGCCATTAAATGTCATGTAAGTAGTCAATGTGGTATCACTGCTTGGTGTCAGATCAAGTGTGTCTTAATAAAACGATGGAGAACTAATATGAAAATATTTGTGAGGAAAGTCATCGTGGGAATAATTGTTGTTCAATCAGGCATTGTGCAATTTCTATTCAATTGCAAGTGTTGTTCAATTTCTATTCAATCAGGTGTTGTTCAATTACTTTTCAATCAGGTGTTGTTCAATTGCTTTTAAATTGCAAGTTTTTTCAATTGTTGTCAATCGGTGTTGTTCAATTATTCTTCAATCCTGCTTCATGTTGTGTCATTTTTGGGTGAGCCTCAGGAAATGTACCAAAGCCATGGAAAATGTGGAAAAGTAAGGTTAAAAGCAATTCATGTATATTTCTATAATAAAGCGGATTAAGGGAGATTTACCCTTGTATGATTAGTGTTGAGACTAGAGTAAGAAGGTATGGCTAATATGCAAGGGTTTAAGAATTAATCAGAGCTTATGAGGTTTGAATAAAGTTTCCATTGGAGTGATTAATTAAGGTTTAAACCATTAATTAGTTTTTGAAACATTTCTGTGAAAATTTATTAACGGGTCCTAAACCTTAACTAATGAAGGTTTGACTAGGTAGGATAAATGAAATTACTGGGAATAAATGAGATTATGCATTTTATATGCATATTGTGGGTATTGTTGGCTTAGCCCAACATCATTTTGGTATCATAACAGGATAACTTTTTTTTGAGAGAAAATCGGAGTGGGTTTGTCTTTTGAAGATAATTCAGAACTTATGGAATTATTTTATTTCAAAATTAATTTTGTTGACAAAGAATAGGTTTTGAAGAGTTTTCTTTGAAAAGGACAGAACAGGAAAATTTTTCAGGAAACGAGAGTGGCGTGACAAAAGCAAAGAGAAGAATCAGATCAGAATCTAATTGAGGTAAAAAGAAATTGATTTTGTTATTTGATTTTGAAATTGGTGATTGATTACTTGATTTTTGAAAGAGATAGAAGAAAATCTACTTTGTGGGAAAGTAGATCAGATTACTGGAAGGAAAGATTGAAATTTTTTTTATGAAGGGATAGTGGAAAAACTACAACAACAACATGTATTCAAAAAATTTGGACAGTGAGGTATGTTCTTTATGATTTTAGTTAGTTAATGATGAATTATTGACTGAAAAATGCTAAGAAGATGTTTGATACTTGTGGTGAAGAACAAGCAGAGTTTTTTATGATTATTGTAATGAACCTATCCAACTAGAGGTTGGAAGAAAGGAGAAAGGTGACTGAGTGAAGTAGCTAGAGGAGTAGTGAGACTCTAAAAGGTTCAAGAGAGTGGACAGAGAGAGAGAACACCTATGAAGAGATCAAGCTCAAAGAGGAAGCTTGATAGTGTATTGAGTAGCAAGAGAATAATGCTACAAGAAAAGGCTATGTTGGAGATCATCAATCAGGCATGAATGAGCTCGTGAACGGAGATGGCCATGGAAGGCCATAGAAGAGATTCTAGAGAATTCTATATAGGTAAGATGGATAATGACGAGCGAGAGAAAAATCTTGTAGTGATGACAGTACAGTTGGAGATACTATAGAGATGACTACAAAAGAAAGAGAACGAAGACCAAAGACGTTGATGGAGAATGAAGAAACATGTCAAATGGAACCCATTGCAAAAGAAATGGAATGCCAAGCTGATAAATTAGTTTAGAGAAATTGAACAAGTACATATTTCTTTGTTGGAAAAGGAGATACTGAAAGGAATTGAGTCACAACAAAGAGGATTTGCTTAAACCAGAAAAGTCCATTGTGAAATATTGGAGACAGAGAAGCTCGAAAGAGTTGAGCTACAATAGAAGGAGAATGTTGAAGAAGGTGTTCAAGTTTTGGTATGTGAATCAAAACATGAAGCATTGCCTTCTGAAAGTGATGAAGAGATGGAAGAGTTGAATCATATGAATGATTCAGAGTAGCCAGAAGACTTGATGTTTGAAGCATCAACCAAGGCCGAAAGGTCTTGTATTTTTAAAACTAATGATATGTGTATGGTTGCAGGTACAACACAGGGTCATCAAAAAAATTTAGAGTTTGTTAAGAAGGAGGAAAAAAATATGAAATCTGTTAATATTAATACTAAGATAGCAAGATCTCATAAATGAAAGGAGATAACAAGTTCTCATGGAATTATGAAGCAGAATATTGGAGTTGGTAATAATGAAGATTTGAATAGCAGATATGAGTTAAGACATCAATATAAAGAAAAGGTATTTACTATTCTTAATGAGTTTGGAATGTAAGCATGGTGATTTAAATTTAATAGAAGAAATATCATTTGATGATGGGACAACGAAAAGTGAAGGTACTGAAAATCATGTAAAATTTTCAAATTCTACTCCAATTAAAGCTATTGCATTATATAAAAAAATAGATCTTCAAAGAAGAAAGCTAGAAATGCGAAGGATAAATGTTTAGGATAAATTGTTGATGAAGGATGACAAAGAAATTGTCAAGGATGAAAATTAGGAAGAAGAAGTTGACAAGTACAAAAAATAGAAGAGAAAAATTATCTTGGAAGATAATATGATAGAAGCTAAAAAGGAGAGAAATTCTACAGAGGACAATAGTGAACAAGAGCGTAAGGATGTCATGGTGGCCGTAAAAATGAGAGTTCATCAGTTAAGAGTTGAAGGAAATCAACAAAAAGAGGATATACTAGACAAAGAGATTGAGGTGATAAGAAGGTTAATGACGAAAGTGTCTCAAAAGAAGATAACCACAAGAAAGGAAATCAGCAACAACAAGAGGAAGACATCGGAGGAATGTCAAATCATAACAAGTGGAACATTGTAGCATAGGATATGGAGACCTGAAAAACAGCAGTAGACAACCGTAACAACGGAGCAGCTGAAAGGAAAAGGAATAGGAAAAGATAAATTACAGAACAAGCTATGAGATCTAAGAGGACAAATATTAGAAGCACGTGATCTGGAGATCTTGATTATTTTCTACTTTTGGAGTCTGATGCGGGAGCATTTGGCTAAGAAGAATCATTTTATTTTAGTAGCCATAGGGGTGTTTTGTGTTTTAGGGAAGTTGGTTTACTAAGTGTTGAATTAATGCAATTACTGAGGTTTTGAGGGATTTTAATGAAAATAGGAAGAGGATATTTGTAAATGTTCCTGAATGTATGAGAGCATGAGTGATGATGAGTAATTAGTATGGATTGAGATATTGTAATCTTAGAAAGTAGTTCATGATTTATGAAGTATCCTTAGGACTAGCTAAAAGTTGAGATCCTTAATGGATAAAGAAGATATTTTAGGAACTAATTGAGGACATAAAGGATTCTTAGGGTTTAGCTGAGAAGATTAAGGATCTGAACCAAAATTAGTAAACAGAATCCTTTCATATAAATGTAAACCTCGAAGGCTTAAAAGAGAGAGTCAATTCAAGTGAGTTAAAGAGAGAGTTACTAGATAGATAGGGTTAAATTGTACCCTACAGGAATTGAATTGAGAAAGGGCCATTGAAACAGATCATGTAAAGGTAGATCATGCCAAAGCCATATTGTAAACAAGTTTTTATTTGTATCTGTACATTTATTTAACGAATGAGGAAATTGAATTCATTGTGACTGTGTGTGTCATTCCTTTTATGTGTTGAGTGATCCGTAATTTGGAATTTGTGGTTCTGTGTGATAAACTATGATGGATGAATTCAAGTTGAATTTCTAATAGTCTCTCTGAGTGACAAAAGACTTATCATCTGGGTAGAATCTGTGTTATTCCAGTCAGGTTTAATAGATGTATGTATAGGTTAATTAATTATGAAATCTGAAGAAAGGGAAATAATAAAGGGTGTATTATGTATTCCAGTTTGAAGTGGCGTTAAAGAAACAGAGGTATAAGTTGCAGGCAGAGTAATCAAAGATGTCTCAACACATTGTTCCTTAAGTGGAGAAATGAGTTGGCATAATTGAATTTGATAAACATAATTCTAGAATGGTGAGATGGTGATGAAATGTAGTTATCAATAAGTGCAGGGATAGGAGTGGAAAAATGGTTTGATCATGGTTAAAGCACATTATTAAACCCTAGGCGTCGACCGTGTTTTCAACTGTTGATGTCACAGTCAACTGTAGGGTTTAAAGTTGTGTTTAACAATGTGTTTGTTGAAGGGCTGCAAACTATTAGATCAGTGCCGATATTGACCGTTGGATTAATATTGCAGCACATTATTCATGAGTGAATGAATGTGGCTGGGAGAAGTTGCGATATGCGATGTAATATTATTGAGCAATTAAATGTCAAATCAAGTGTGTCTTGATAAAATAGTGGAGAATTAATCTAACAAGATTTGTGTTGAAAGTCAACGTGGGAGCAATTGCTGTTCAATTCCTGTTCAATCGAGCATTGTTCAATTGATGTCCAATTGAAAGTGTTGTTAAATTGTTCTTCAATTGATGTTCAATTGGGTGTTGTTAAATTACAAGTGTTGTTCAATTGCTATCAATCGGTGATGTTCAATTGTTTTTGAACCTGTGTCACCTTGCATCATTTTTAGGTGAGCCTCGCGAAATGTGCCAAAGGCATGGAAAAAGTGGAAGGGTAAAGTTAAAATAAATTTATGTATATTTCTGTAATAAAGTGGATTAAGGGCAATTTACCACGGTATGATTATTGTTGAGACTTGAGTAAGAAGGTAAGGTTAATATGCATGGGTTTAATAATTAATTAAAGTTTATGAGGATTGAGTAAAGTTTCCACTCGAGTGATTAATTAAGGTTTAGATCATTGATTATTTTTTGAAACATTTCCGCATGAGAATTTATTAAGGGGTCTTAAACCTTAACTAATGAAGGTTTGACTAGGCAGATAAATGAATTTTCTGGGAATAAATGAGATTATGCATTTTATATGCATATTGTGGATATTATCATCTTAGCCTGACATCACCAGATGAGGAAGAAGCAAATTTGTAATAAAGTTACTTGTGGGGATTGGTAAATTCAATGGTAACATTTCCTTTAAATGTTTTTCTTGTGGAATCTTAGATGACTATGCATCTAAATATCCACATAAAGATGATCATCATAAATGAAAAGGAAAGGATGTTGACAAGAAAAATGGAAAAAAAAAACAATTATATACCAAGAAAAGTGTATATTCTAAATAAGATTGTCCAAGCACATTTGATGATCATGAAGCTATAAATTCAAATTCTAATACTAGTTAAAAAATACTTATGCGTCTTGAATATCAATCAACTAGTGAATCAGATAGTCGTAGAGAAGATGACTTAATGATAACATTGAAGGAAATTGATAGAATCGGGAATGCAAACAAAGAACTGGAAGAAAAATAAAGCAGTATGGTCAAGAAAATGAACCAAAATGAATATAAGAATAGAAGAATTAGCAAAAAATCTTCAAGAAAAATAAAGACATTGTGAAATGTTAGAAATAGAAATTAAGACTCTAAGGAAAGATTATGAGAAAAAAAAGAAATGGGTAAAAGCATTTGAACCACTAGAGAAGATTATCAATGAAAAAAACTATCCTTTAATCAAGAGAGGCATTGGATACAATTACATGGCTTCAAATTCACAATGTAATGACAAGAACCAACATAAGGTTTTTCATAAGAAAGTAGAATCAAGTCACTCAAATGAAAGGAATCACTCATATCAGAATCAAGGTCAGTTGCTATGCATAAAGGATGGTTCCATGGATAATATTTTTTTTATAACTCATTTCAGAATAACGCCACTGATTGCAAGTCAAGAATTTGGAATGGAAGAAAAATATGGGATAAGTTCCACAAATTGAAGCACATGATTGCAAACTCCAAGTATATTTGAAGGAACAAGGAACAATCGTAGAAGACGTAGTAAAGATTTTCCTTACTATAGTCCATTTTTCTTAAATCACATTTCTAATAGTGTATGCAGAAGTGAATATGAGGTACATAACCTAATGGAGAATAAATAATGAATATCAGGACCACACGATCAATGGTGTATGATCTCAGGGGGAGTTATGCATGTGTATTTGGATCATGATTTTATTTGTTTTTATTATTTTTATATTATTGATGTTGCATTGATGAAGAGGATGTCAATTTGAATAAACATGAAATATTTAAGGGGAGTGGTGGCTATAAAAACCATCAATTTATATTCTCTACATAGTTCTTATGAATGGCAATCACATGTATAGGCAATTTTCAATGTAGACAATCATGTATGTTTATCTGTGATGAAAAAGAAGTGACACATATTCAGGGGGAACTTCTCATATGTTTCACTAGTCCATTGTTGGCATTCTATTTGTGATATTGATTTATTGTAGACTGTTAATAATGCCCATATCATACTTAGGAATGATGTTGGCTCATGATGAGCTTATGAGTAGTTGAAAAAATGTATATTATAACAGTTTTTGTCATGGTTCCTTGGTGAATTTGTTGATTGATAAGTTGGATACAATGAGATCATAATCGATGGTGAAGAGTTGGAACATGCCCAGGGGGGTATTTTCTATGCTTCTAATGGTTCATTGTTAGCATTATATATTTTTGAGCACTTCTTAGTGCATGGTATTACCTATGACGAGTTCATGGTTATTACTACATTCATAATTCTTATTTCATTTGTCACTATTGAAAATACATGTTGTTGTCTCTATGTCATGGATGATTCCAATATATTGCTTGAGTTGCATTTTGTGAAATTATTAATGGTGTCTTAATCATGCTTGATACAACTGATAAGGAATATATGTATGCTATGTTCTATGAAGATGTTGGTTGATGTTGTTGTTGATTAGTTCTATTCTACTTAATGGCTTGTGATGTTCGAGGTACTCTTTTTTTGCACATATGTTGTTGATACATTTATATGCTACCTATGGTGTTGTGATTCAAGATATTGATTTTTTTGCTTGAGAGTTTTAGCTCTTCCTATATGTTGAGATAGTGTGCCAACCTTGATGAAATGATGTTAAAGGGATGAGTTTCTAAAAAATATTTATTACACAATCTTATGCTTTTTCTACAGTTGCTTGGTGATGCTTGGACGCATTGCATATTTAGACACATGTTGATGATATTAGAGATATTGATGTTACACTACCTTACTTTATGTTGCTTATTAATGATGAGGATGTTCATGTTGTTTTCATTATGAAATTTATGTTGCCGATTAAATATTCCAGATGATGCATGGTAGTTATTGATGAATATCATCGTTTTCCTACAAAGGATAATTCGTTGATGAGATTCCTTATTATGGTTATAGTCTGTTGATGTAAAGGTCATGAAAAGACCCATGTGGTGATCATTGTAAAACTCACTCATGTATGGGCTATTGGGTCAAATGTGTAACCCGGCTTTGTTGGGTGATTGATTTAATCATGGGAAGATAGATTCATTGGTGATAGCTAAGGTCATATTTATTTGTGGATAGAGATGTATTTGATTCACACAAACTTGTAGTTTTTGGTCCAACATATGTTGAAGAGGATCGTGGTCAGTACATGGATTTCATCCTTCATATCAGTAGATCAGACTTAGAGTGATGAAAAATACAAGCGAAGGTGCTTCTTTCATCCTGGTTCAACCCTTTTCCATTGATGTCAAAGGGGGAGAGAATAATTGGTGTTTGAAGGTTGATACCAAACACCAAACTAGTTTCCATTATGTCCAAAGGAGGGTATTGTTGGTATTATGGCTAATGTGTTCTTCTCAATGGAAAATTTCTTCATAAATATGTTATTTATGTCAACATGATGACTATAGAACTATTGCAGATAACAAGAATGTTGGTATGTGTATTTCATAAATGAGGAAGTATGTTGGTAGCCTTGGTACATGTTTCACTTGAGGAAAGATAGAAATTGTGATGTTTGAAAAGTATACACAAAACTGGTGAAGAAGAGTTTCATAAATACATAGGTCTTTTGAAAAAAAGTCATGTACATAATCTAAACAATGCAATACATCATACCAGGGGTCATTACCATGGTAACCTGATAGTAATTATGGTGACAATGTCTATTTGATCGCATCAACTAATACTAACGAAATTACCAAGGATTTCCCTGTGGTATTAGCTAAGGACGAACATATATAAGGAGATGGAGAAAAAAGTGTTAAGTGTGCAATGTAGTGGGTTATTCATGTGTGGTCTAATTTGAAATAGGTTTGCACTAGGAAGCAAGGATAAGGCTCAAATCTGAGAGATTTGAAAATGCATTGAGTACTAATGATTATACTTGACTGATTTATTTATGATTAAGTATCTAATGATGAAATATATATTTGAATTTGTTTGATGTTATATGTTATTTGATAGTAAAATTTGTAGAAACTATAATATCTTTGCACCGAAGGTTGGTCTTCGTATTTTAATATATACATAAGTTTTCTTCAGTAAGGTAGCACATTTATGTAGATCTACTTTTGACTAGTCATGTATACATTATGATGATTAGAGTTTGATGTGTTGAGATTTATACATGGTTTTTGGTTCTAAGTGTTGCGTAAATATGATATCTTCTTAATTATAATCGCATAAGTTTTCTTCAGTGAGGTAGCACATTTATGCAGATCTACTTTCGACTAGTCGTGTATACATTATGATGATTAGAGTTACATGTGTTAAGATTTATACATGGTTTTTGGTTCTAAGTGTTGAATACATATGATATATTCTTAATTATAATCGCAAATATATTTTGAAATAATTTTCTACTTGATATGGGTTTTTTTATAGTAGTTGATTGACGAAGTCCATAATATTTTTTGATGTTTGTCAATGAAGTATTTATATGTTTGGGTGTGAATTGGTATATTGATCAGTTTTAATATTGTAGAAGTGTGATTGAGTATGATTGAATATTAGCCTTTAGAGATTTGTGATTGGTTTAGTAGTTGATTTAGTGCTCCATTCATTTCTCGACTGATTCAGTGGGTTAAATTGTTCAGTCTTCAATAATCTGATATTTTTACATAATTTGTATGCTTACAAAACACGTATATATGCATACATGCTTTAGAATAGTCACATATATATTCTAAAGTAAATTTGATCACGACTTGCAATAACTATATTTATGACAGTGTGGTTAATGACTTGTTACATAGTGCATTGATTTGTGGCTTCCTATTTTGATGGTTATTTGTGAATTTATATTATCTAGTTGTGGTGATTAAATACTAATCCAATATTCTATGGTTCTGTATGGTATCTTGGTTTGTTCATTGATTTGATGATTTCATTCATTATTTGGTTTTAGAGTGGTTACTTGGCATTGAGCATAATGTTGAGTGTGGGTCCAGTTTGAAAATTTGGTGAAAGGTGGCCTATAAGTTTTGATGTTTCTTTGAGACACGTGGAATAAGTAAGAAATATTATAAAATTTGTTGCACAAAGGGTTCTCAATGTTGGACTCTTTAGTGAGGGATTCGTAGCTTCCTTATAGTGGTAGATGGTAAATGTATTCAGGGAGTAGGTTCTCCCTTCCAATAGGAGTCGGTAAACAAGATCAGGGGGTTTCAAATCTGATATGAGAACAAGTGGATGTTTTACCCTCCTGTAGGTAGTAGCGTATGTGCTAGTAAGATTCTGCACTAGTACAAGATGTAATGACATTTTTCTTTATAATGAAATAATAAGACAAAGATTAGAACAATTGTGGTTTTCTCCCTCAATGGCTTCCCACCTAAAGTCTTGATTTCCATATGTGTTGATATGTTTCTTATGTGTTTATCATTTATCTATGATGTATTCATGAGAGGATATAGTGACAAACCAGAAAAACAAGTACATAATTTCCTTGTTTAGTACTAAAAATGAAATGTGAGAGAGATAAACCTACCTCACTCTGATGCTAAGCGCTCAACATTTCATGATGACCTCAATCCCTTAGCTTCCAGGCTCACTCCTCGCTATTCCTTTCATCTGGATACCTTCAAGCGAGACCAAAAGACAACAAGAGATAGAAGAGCATACATAGTATAATTCAAACATAAACTACATGACAGATCAAGGAGAATCATGCTAAATTAATAGTTATTTATACACATATGGAATGTGAACACCAGATGTATTTATTAATGAATAAAAAATGGAATCATACAACCATTGCCATGATGTTGGAGACCTCCTTTATACTGGATTTCCAACTCCAAGCCAAGGCCATTCAAGCACTACTTCTCCTTAGTTAGATGGGCAACATTTGGGCATAGTTTTAGCATAGGAATGTAGGCAAGCAATGACCAATCATTTGGAGATGGAACGTACTTGATTTATAGGAAGGGAGAGGGAGTTAGGGATCCGTAAAAGAGGGAGGAAGGTCCACATCTAAAGGGTAATATCCCTAAAGGTGGGATCAAGGACTCAAGATAGGAGATATCAACCATACCTATATCCAACAACATCTAGATCATTGTTCTCGAAGATTCTAGCAGGTGAAGCTTCTCGTCCACTTTAGGAAAGACTTATAGAAGAGTTTCAGCATACATTTTCATATCAAAACTCATGCTGGAAATGCTAGTTCATCATGATACACGAAGCCATCAGCATGGGCTTGCAGTGGTGCAAAGGACACTAATCATGAAAACTAGGGTTTCTTGGAAATTTCTCGAGAATTCTCTAAAGGGAGATCTTCCTCTATTCTTCAAGGATGTTTCTATATGTGTTTCTTGGTAAATACACTTTGACATTTTTCATCATTTTGATACTTTAGGATATGGGATGGGAAGTGTGATGAAAAACTATGTAATAGATTATCCCTAATGCATGAAGGCAGAATAGGGAGAGATGGGTGGAACTATTTACAGGGCAAGGCAAGGACTCGAAACAAAATTCTCATGAGACATCCAAATCAAGAGTGATACAATATACATATATAACATCTATGATATAAAGCTGCCTAATGATACATCTCTAAATAGGCATCTAACAATCCATGAATTCACGAAATGGATGCAGCCATCAAAATAGAAGGAATCATGTGTATGGATGCACAACATGGAGGCAACCATCCAAATAGAAAGGATCATATGAATGGACCCACGGTATGGTCGTAGCCATCCGTATAGTAGGAATAATGTGTATAAGCATGAATAGCTCATAACTCCAGGTAAACTGGATTTATGAAATGAAACCCAGGGACTTCATCTCTATCTTGATCAAATCAATGTATGAATTATACCATGTCAATAGATGTATCGGGGTAAAACATGATAGAAAACAACCTGATTACCACTCTATGATGTAAACCGTTAACAGGCATGAGAGAAACAATCAATAACAACAATGGCTCTCAAGGTACACCAGTATAATATTCAAGTGTGAATAGGTGAGCTGAAGGCCAACACTTGCAGAATCATTTGATCGAAGGCCAATCATGTAAGCATATTGTAAAAAGCAAATAAATTTCCATTGAGGCATCCAAGCTCCAAGGTACTAACAGGGCATTTATAAATCATCTTCGTGGATAGTGAACTGAAGATGACAAGAAGTGACCCATAAAAGGAAGGCCGTAATGTATCCCATAGCATTGACATGAAACAAAATATGTAGTAGAGTAGGTAATTTTGATTCAGAACTCTGGCAAAAAGCTTAGACAATGTATACTTTGTAAAAAAATGTAGATGGGACTTCTCTTGAACATATTAGCGACACAGCTCTAGAGTTTAGCAGCATTTGGCGGATCATAGCATTAGAGGTCATGATGACAATGTAGTATAATCATATGAGAGGAAAAATGGATTTTGAAAACTAAGGAAGGAAAGTGATTAATTGATTACAACCCAAACCCAACATGAGCAAAATATAAGTGTCATGTTCAAGATCGACATGTTGGCTTTGTTAGCGCTCAAATCTACCTTAGGCTGAAATAAGGTAAAACTCGAGGCTACATCAAACCACGCTCAACCTCGTAGCTAGCCCTACAAGGACAGGAGAGGGCTCTGTCCGAGTCAATCTCGGCTAAAGGTGATCAATGAGGCTCAAGATGACTAAATTGATAACTAATTTTAGGCTAGGTGTGGAGTACAAGGAGTTTGAAATTGTTATTTTGAAGTTTAGTTGAATTCAAGGGAAAGGGGATGAGGCACAGTTTTTCCAGAGGTCTACTTGGGGCAAGGTAGGTGATTGTCTTGATGATTTTAAAGAGAATGAATGGCTAGATCTGACTAGTGAGAAGTTAAGGAGAGCAAGAAAATTTCAAGGATTCTCCATAAACATATGAAAACATGGAAAATCAAACAAACTTAAAGGCAGAGCATAGCAAATTATGGATTCTACCTTAACACTTCATTTGTTCAATTGCAGAAGATAAGAGAATGAAAGTGATACACATAAACAATTTACAAATACTGAAAGAAGCACACCACCAACACAAAAAGCCACATGAATCCCAAATAGTGTTGCAAAACCTTGGTCTTTCCTTTGCCAAAAATCCAGATAAAATATGTACAATAGAGTGTCAAGCTTTTCCCAAGAGTCCAACCTCTCCAACCCTTGAAAATGATTGAGAAATTACATCATATAGACCATCCTAACCCCTTTCCTTGCCTCTAGGGGTTGAGCTCATCATCCTAGGAGCTGTTTCAGCCAACTCTAAACAAAGCACTACAATCTAGGCAGTCAAAACAACTTGCCTCTATAAGGTAGGAAACCAATTCATTCATTAAATTTTCACTCTTTGGTGAATGAATCTTCTAGAACAAGTAACTAGGTGTCAAAATTACATAATGTTTAATCAATTACATCAATCTGGGTCAAAAATCACATCAAGAGGTGAAACTAGTCATAACTGGCCGAAATTCTGAGCTGGAAGGTGAAAATTTGACCAAAAATCTCTATGCGCCATGCGCCTGAGCTCTATGCGTCGCGCACCTTCCAGCCTGATTTTGGGGCACTTCCCGGCATCCAAATTGAGCTTATGATAGCTCGTTGGAAATCCCTAGATGTTTAATTTCCAACCCAAGTGGAATTTTTCCAATTCGGTGTCCATTTTCCCCTCCAAAAGTGCATTCTCCCAAGACTTCTTCCTGTGTGTCAAAATAGGGGCAGTGAGGTCATTTTTTGAATGTTTTTTGACCTTTTGGGGACTCATAAATCACCCAAACTTCTTATCCAAGTACCAAAATTCATGATTCTAAATGAAAAATTGAAAATTGCAAGCCATTTTTGATTTGGACCTCCCAGTCTTATGGGTCGCGCGCGCCGCTCGGCGCACAGGGAGGTGCGCGACGCATAGAGCCTGGCGTAGCGACTTTTTGAAGGAGACTTTTGGAGGCCTTCGCGGTGTAGAAATCATGTGTAGGATAGCTCGTTGGAAAGGTCCATGAGTCTAATTTCCAACCCAAATATAATTTTTCAATTTCGAGTTTATTTGCTTAGTCAAAAATAAATCTCCCAAGGCTGGTCAAAATGTGCCAAATGAGGCTGCCTCAAGGCAGAGCGCTGTTGCAATCAACTTTTGAATGCCTTCTTCAACTCCAAATTGAGCTCATGATTGCTCGTTGGAAATATCTTGGTGTCTAACTATCATTTGACCCATAAAGAATGTGATTTGGCCAACCAATCTAGGAGAAAACTTGATTTTTCCAAGGTCACTTCAGAGGTGCATCAATTCTCCCCAGACAACGATATTTTTGACATTTCTATAAAACCATGCCACCTATGTAAAAAGTGAAGGAGTTTTTTCTTTATTGGCCTGTTATGGAAAAAAACCTCTCTCATGTTTCAAAAATTTATCTTTTATTGTTTAGAAACATCATTTTAGTGAAACCTATCCCGATGTGTGAAACAAGGAATTTTGTCGAAATGAAGAAAAATGAAGGGAATAGGGAGTATCTAAATTCTTGGGGAAATTTTTGGAAGTAGGGAGGGATGTTAGAAAGTAGGGGAAAGTGGAATCTCAAAGATTGAGTGAGGGGAAGGGGTCCAAAATGGCAAGACACAGACCGAGCCTAGAAAATTACCAAGTTGTGGCAAGAAACTAGGGTTTGTGCAAAAATGAGGAATTTTGGGGATATCAGTGATGGGAAGTGTTTAATAAGGTACATTAAGGATAGGGGAAGGTGTTTGAATATTAGGATGCAAGTTTTTTCGATTATTTTACCATCAAAGACAAATTACCTCCAAAACCCAAGGAGAGGGAAATGGACCTTACCTAGGCACAACTGAAGCATGAACAAGCTGTAAAATGACCCAGTGGAACTTGAAATGATGATGACAACCCTCGGAATAATTGTACACTCAGTTGAATGGTGACATCGACTGACATTTGGAAAATTTTGAAAATAGTGAAAACAAACCCTAGACCTAATGCCTAGTGACCAAATTTTTCTTTGAAGACTTATTGAAATGACAAAATTTGACCTTGACACCTTAAAATCACTTTGTAAGAGCATGTTTGATCAGTAAAGGAAGGCTGCAAAGACTGAGACTAACAGGCTTTACACCAAATACAAGAGGTGTTCACTTTAATTTTTTTCCCACTATTTCTAGTGAGTACCCCATTATTTTTTATTGCAAGCTTGAAGAGGATAGCATGTCCTTGTCGTATAAGTTCATCCTTCAAAAGAATCCATCCTATTAAGTCTAATGAACCCTAGGAATGAGAAACTTCATCTCGTCATGGTGAAAAGTCCCACGTTGTTTAAGTTTAAGGAGTACGATGGAGGGGTAACTCAAAATCTTTTTCATGTTTATAGAGTTTGGAAAAGAGGAAAAAAGGAATCTCCAAAGGTCAATTTTTGTAAATGGTCTCTTGGATATGAAAAGCTAGAAAATGTTTTCCAAAAGAACCTCTTAGCCATGTGTGACTAAGGTACTCCTTTTTCCGTACAATATTCTATATCACCCGGGAAAGGGTTAGCCTTATACTCGGTAGATGTCATTTCATTTACTTAAATGACTTCTAAATGACAACTACTCGGTAATATTTTCATATTTCAAGAGTTAGAAAAGAGCTTAAAGATGATTCGAGGGGGTTGCTTTTTCGTTTATTCTTAATGAGCCTGAAAAAGTGCTAAAATTAATTGTTGATTCAATCAAAATTAATCATCATCACCATGTATCCATGACCTATTGATGCACAAGTGAACACACCTTACCTATTTTAGAGAAAAAATATTAAAATATAAGGAAAATGTGCCCTAAATGGTAAAAATATGCCCAAAAACTTATAACAAAGTAAAAGAGTAAAAACATTTTTACCATTTCACATTTGACAATTTTGAGAGAAATGTTTACCACACTTTCCCTATTTTCAGGCGAGGAGTCTGATAAATCTAGGACAACGTTATTCGATCCACTTGCTATAGGTAAGAGATTTACCCTTTCTCTTAATGTTGGTTATGATTTTAGGTGTTTTCATCCATAGGATAGGTAGTAAGGAGGGATTCGTAGAAAATTGTGTCAATGGTTATCAACGTGTGTTTTACACATCACACACGTACTGCTCAGCATGTGGCCAACTGTGTTAGTTCAGTCGAAGTGCAGAAAATACAGAAATAGATGCACTAGAGGACATTCGATTTGTTTTTTGAAAATTCCTCCATCTTTAATGATTTTTTCCCAAATTCATTTTCATAGATCATAATGAAAACTTGGTTCATGGATGTTGCACAGGCTAACCAATGATAAATGGTGATTTAATGGAAGTAAGGAGGATGTGAAGCATAAGATCATGAGGTAGCCCAAGACCCAAATTGCATAATGGCCCTTCAAGTATGTGGTTACTAAAATTGTTCTTTATTCTTGGGATTAGGACCCATATTGAGTTACTATAGTGTTTGATTGGTTAGTGGTATATAGATATCCAACCTTTTATGATTGGGGACCAAGAACTTGTGGTAGATATCGCATACATCTATGTCATTATGGGTTGGTCTAGAAGGGGACAATGGATTAAACTGATAAGTTCTCGTAGTTGAGGGGAGACTAAAGATATCCTAAAAGAGAGACATAAAGATTATCACCAATCTCCCACCAATAATAATTCTACATACCATGGCCGAGATAGATGCAACTTATGACTTGCATAAAGTGACTAAATATCAATTCTAATATACTAGAAATCAGTTTAAGCCCCATAGTTTTTAACGGGAGTGAAGGATTGTTGGTGAACATGAAGAGACAAGTCATGGAATGCAAGATAGGGAAGATGAAAAAATTCCACTATTGGTCTATATTGGTGACATTCTTCTTGGAATGTGTACCATTTTTTAGATATCAGTGGATAGAAGTGGATGCACAAGCACCCAGGGAGCCACAATTACTAAGAAGGGGTGAGATGATGCTTTGACATGGAGGTGGTCAACAAATCTCATTTCCTCCAGCATTTTTTAGATGGCTACAACAATAGCTAATCATGGTAGATGATTGGGCGTACGGTGGCATGGATTTCTAGGGAGATACTGACCTTCCATTTCCACCTAGTACAATGCGGACCGATGTAGGTAGAAACTATTTTTTAAATTTTTTTGAGATTTCAATTTTTTTTGTTTTGTTTCATTTTTACTAAGATTTTACACATGTGAATTTTGCAGATGCTGGACCAGAGAGATATCTAGGGCTTTCCGTGATAGCCAAGTGAGTTGCACCATATATAAAGTATGGTCCCTATGAGGAGGGAGTTGAGATGATCATAGAGGTGGAATGCAAGTTGGAAGTCTTGACAAGGAGCTTTTTAGAATACATTTCTATTGTTGAGGTGCCACTGTGATATCAGAGGAATATTGTAGGGGTGTCATCTAGACTACGTTGGTTGTTGAGCCAAGTCATCAGCGTTGTTTTGTGTTACCATGAGAATCATGTTGGTAGATATTCATGTCTATTTTTCATTTTTTTGCACTTATGTAGGCTCAGGAAGCCATATGTCTCACAACATAAATTTGGATATTTTGATGTAACAGACATTTTTCAAAATTATATGTATATACATGTTCCCTTGATTCTTATCTAATGTCTCTGTTATATGTTTTTGTATTTACATATGATGCAAATATCTATGTATAACGTAATTAGCCAATGTATCTGTTAATCTGTTCAAACATCTCGGAATATGTTGACAAATGATATAATTAAAGTCTCGTTCCAAGATACGAACTCGCAAATTCATTCTCAAAATCTAAGGGTTTCTAACTGAATATTGTTTATTAAGTAGTAGTATAATGAGTTGTGAATCAAGTTTAACGACTAACTCTCTAGTCCAAGAGAAGTGGATTTTGCGAAAATCTTGATAACCACACTATATTCGACAATTTTATTAGTGGTACGACCTAAAAATATGCCTTGTAAATTCACTAACTCACCATTAAGGTCATATATTGCCCATGTGACAAAAGATAAATTTTGTGTACTATGATAAGCACCATTAGTGAAACTGACATCAAGGTTATATGACAACTGCAAACCAGGTAGAACATGCAGTATGCATAGGAAGACACATTTTCAAAAGTAAACAAACACACTAAAACCAACGGCACACTAATGAATCACATAGTAATGTACAAGTTATCTATGTGAAATCGAGGCACAAATACTTTCATATGGAGCCCATTTTAGAACTTGGCTAATCGATCAAAAGAGAAGAAAACTGTAATTTTACCATTGGAATGACATGTAGGAATCAACTCGACCAATTAGTGGAATAATACACAATAACGAAAATGTCCCCATGCCCCTTAGGTTAGTGAGGGTTATGGGTAAGAAAATAAATGCCTCATTGTAGAAAGGGGAAAATGGTAAATACTCTGTGAGAAAGTCTCATGAAGGACGATGCAAAAATTTTAAGTTCATCATGAGAAAATGATGCCCTCAAGACTTTTTTTTTGGTAAACCCTAGGCTCAACTGATATGTCATTGGGCATGGTTGCTAAAATGTTACCCATGTTTCCTTCAGACAACACTTCATGACCCAAAATAGGTGTCTAAAACGGATGAGTCATTACTCTGAAAATGAGGGTTTCTAGACAAGAAGAAATCTCACCAAGGCTTGGGATAAAGGAGGAACAATGATTGGCATCATTCGATGTGATTTCTTTGAGAGAAATAACTTTTGTGATACTTTTCAGCTAAGTACCATCTCCCATAAGGCATTAGAGACACATATTTAATACTTTTGGGGAGCAACTAGTGTCTCTAACACTACACTATTGAGGTTATTGGTCTTCATTGTATTTATGTATCTTGTGAATTTTGTTTAATATTGAAGCCTCTAGGATAACACATTTTCACACATCGAGTGTGAATGTTTCTAAGAATATTCTTTAAATGTTTATGGTTCATGTTTTCTTTCATAAGTACTGGAGTATTTGAAATATGTCGGTGAACTCAGAGCTCCTTATTGGAAATGTGTTTTTACATTGATAATGATTGTCACATATTTGTGAACTATTTCACTTGATGTTAGATGAGTCTTTCTCTTTTACATGTGTCTCCATAAGGGTAGTATCATTTCTTCTCTCTTAAAGGCTCACTTTATTTTCTCCTCCACAGTAAGAGAATATTTATACATGTAAACTTGAGAATTCATAAGGCGCACTCGTTTGCTCATTCAAAAGGATATTTGCAATTCTCTATTGTGTTGATAGCTATCCAAGGCATATTTGTAAGTAAACAGTAGTCGAGTCATACTCTGGATAGGACTCCTAGTTCAAATGGGGTTAGGTCTTGCTGGGACATTATATCAAGGAGATCCCCTGTATGTTGGCGGTATCTACCACTGTCAAAAAAATGTTACAAAAATGATAGTGTGTAACTCACTCAATTACTATGTTCATTCATTCATTCCTAATTTATTGATAGTATTAAGCATTTTTATTTTTTTATTTTTTTATTTTGGTTTTTAAGAGTGATTTAATTTTTTATGTTTTATAGTCTTTGATTGAAATTGGGTGAAACATTTTTTTTTTTTAATTTAAAATGTGTTTTTAAATGTTTAAATAGATTCAACATTTTGACAAAACTCTTGGATCACTTAGATTGTGAAGAGTTCAAAATTCAAAGTTGTAATTCCAATAAATCCTTGCAAGATTTTCAAATTCGACCAGAATATATATAAACATAATTCCAAAATATATAACAAATAAACTATGATTTTTTGATTGGGTACTTGATATGATAAATAATGAACATGTCATTACACGCCACTAAACATTAGTTTACTAATTGATATAATAAATAATAAGTATGAAGTCACATAACATAAGTTAATTTAAGCTTAAAATGTATACATAATTATGTGTAAATTATTTAACCTTTTATAAAAAAATTAATAATAATAATGTATAGTATATGATATTTTATAAAAACATATTTTATTTTAATAAAACAATTTAATATATAGAATATTTTATATTTTATAATAATGTATTTATTAGTTTTATTTTTTTGCTAAGATATAGTTTATAGCAATTTTGATCTTTAGTTTTGCATTAGTATATTTTAATTACAAATATATATGTATTTTCTATTGAATAACACTAACTAATTAAAAAAAAAGTGTGGTATATTTAAAATTAATTTTTGTATCATTTTATTAATGAAAAGAATTAAAGTGTTATTGCAAAATGACAATTATTGAATTAAAAACAAAAAAAAAAAACAATTGCTATTGGGTAATGTAGTCCTGCCACCTAAGTGGATGTTACGTTTTTAGAAAAAATGAAATTGATATATGAAGTGGAAAAGTTAATTACCTATTAAGGGAGAATGACTTGCATAAACATAGATAGTTGTGGGGAGTAACTCCTCGTAGGTATATTTATTTTCCTGTTGTTACTATTCATTTTTTTATGCAAATACTTTCTTAAGTTTTGTTGGACACTAACTAATGGAAAATACGTCATTTACATGAGGATGAGCTATTTTCAATTATTTTAATTCAAGGTGGTTTTCATATGAAGCTGAAACAATTCTGCTATGGATCTATCTTGGTGAGATTCTTCTTGGAACATGTACCATTATTTAGATATCAGTGGATAGAAGTGGAGGCACAACCACCGAGGGAACCATAGTTACTGAGATGGGGTGAGATAATGCCTTGATATGGAGGTGGTCAACAAATCTCATTTCCTCTAGAGATTTTTGGATGGCTACGACAACAGCTAATCATGGTAGATGATTGGGCATAAACTGGCATGGATTTCTAGGGAGATACTGACCTTCCACTTCCACCTGGTATAGAGTGGACCGATGCAGGTAGACACTATTTTTTTAATTTTTTGAAGATTTAAATTTTTTTTGTTTTGCTTCGTTTGTACTAAGATTTTACCCTTGTGAATTTTGCAGATGTTGGACCAAAGAGATATCTAGGGTTGTATTCATTAGCCAACTGAGTGGCACCATATATAGAGGTTGGTCCATATGAGGAGGGAGTTGAGTCGATCATAAAGGTGGAATGCAAGCTGGAAGCCTTAACAAGAAGATTTCGAGAATAGGTTTCTATTAATGATGTGCCACTGCGATATCAAAGGCATATTCTAAGGGTGTCCACTAGATCATGTCGGTTGTTTAACCAAGTCACTAGAGTTGTTTCGTGTTACCATGAGAATCATGTCAATGGATTGTCATGTTTATTTTTCATTTTTCTACACTTATGTATGCTCAGGAAAGCCATTTTGTCTCACAACAAAATTTTCAGTATTTTATGTAGTTGCCATTTTTCAACATTATATATATATTATATATATATATATATATAATATAATATATGATATATATATATATATATATATATCTGTGTGTGTGTGTGTGTGTTGTGTGTTGCATGTTTCCCTTGATTCTTATCTAATGTTTCTATTATATGTTTTTGTATTTATATATGATGCAAATGTATATGTAGAACGTAATTAGCCAATGCATCTGTTAATGTGTTCAAACATATCGAAATATGTTGAAACGTAATATAATTAAAGTCTCATTCCAAGATATGAACTTGCAAATTCATTCTCAAAATTTCAGGGATTCTAACTGAATATTGTTTATTAAGCAGTAGTATAATGAGTTGTGAATCGAGTTTAACAACTAACTCTCTAATTCCAAGAGCAATGGATTTTGAGAAAATCTTGATAACCACACTATATTAGACAATGTTATTAGTGGTATGACCTAAACATATGCCTTGTAAATTCACTAACTCACCATTAGGGTCATATATCACCCATGTGAGAAAAGATAAATTTCATGTACTATGACAAGCACCATTAGCAAAACTGACATCAAGGCTCTATGACATCTGCAAACCAGGTAGAACAAGCAGTATGCGAACGAAAACACATTTTCAAAAGAAAACAAGCACACCAAAACCAACAGCACACTAATGAATCACGCAATAATGTACGAGTTATCTATGTGAAATTGAGGCACAAATATTTTCATATGGAGCCCATTTTAGGACTTGGTTAATCAATGATAAGAGAATAAAACTATAATTTTACCATTGGAATGACATGTCGAAATCGACTCGGCCAATTAATGGAATGATACACAAGAACGACAATGCCCCCATGCCCCCTAGGGGAGTGACGGTTACGAGTAAGAAAATAAATCCCTCATTGTAGAAATGGGAAAATGGTAAAGATTCTGTGAGAAAGTTTGATGGAGGATGCAAAAATCATAAGTTCGTCATGAGAAAATGATGCCCCCAAGATTTATTTTTTTGAAAATTGCAGGCTCGACTGAGATGTCATTAGGCGTGGTTTCTAAAAATGTTACCCATGTTTACTTAAGACAACACTTCATGATCCAAAATAGATGTCTAAAGTGGATGATTCATTACTCCAAAAATGAGGGTTTCTAGATAAGAATAAATCTCACCAAGGCTTGGGATAAAGGAGGAACAATGATGGCCATAATTCCATGGATTTTCCTCAAGAGACATAATGTTTGTGATACCTTTCACCTATACTTAATCTCCAAATCTAGAATAGTTGGATATCTGTATATTATATTTATTTTATCTAAAAATTTATTTGTAATTTTATTAATAAAAACAAAATTACAATATAAAAAAAAAAAAACAAAATTGATTTAAAAACATCTCACATCTAACACTCACCCATATATCTCTTATAGATCTAACATTCAGACATCTAACACTCTCCCATCCACTATAAACTAAACTGGGTTGTAGAGCACCTCTCGACACAATTAATATAATACTACAAATATGTTGGAACGAGAAAGGTTATCTGCATCACAAGCATTATTAAATAACACAAAAGACATAATGTTTTAGTTATCCTTCCAATTGTGGGTTGGCTAATCAATTTATTAGATTACAGATTGGATATGGGACATCGAGACATGATTCAAGAACACAAGAATTTGTAAATCACACAAAGGATGGTAGAGACCATGCGACATCTTGTTTTAGTATGAACATGTTGGCATGACCAAGGTTATTTACGTCACAAGCATTATTAAACAACAAAAAATACATAATGTTCTAGTTATCCTTCCAATTGTGGGTTGACTAATCAATTTATTGGATTAAGGATTGGATATGGGACAACAAAACATGATCCGAGAAGTCAATAGTTAATAAATTACACAGAGAATGGTGCATATGCTATGTTCAACTTGAGTCTTTGCAAACTCTAAAATGTATTCCCTTCTTTATTCCCAATTTGCTTAGATAGAAGAGATGGCTTTTGTAGTTTGTGTTGCAAATCAGATGATGGGAGCACCCCAACTATATCCTGACTCTATGGTTGTTACCATTTTTTTTTTGAGTGAATGTTGATTCATCCAAAAGCTTCCATAGCTTGGAGCATTAAAATAGACACAATGAAAGAAGACATAACAATTAGAATTTCCCAAAAGAAATTGAAACTACATCAGAACTTAACTTCAGCTCAACATGGTGATTGTCTCTCTATGAATTTTCTAATCTTGTGACCCTTGAGCTCTCATATATCGTCATAACATCCTCTTGTAAAATACATCAAAATAGTTGTTTGACGAAGTAAATCTCTGTCGTTGAGTATAGTAACATTACGTTGTCAACTTACCACCATTCACGCTTATTGTGTCCTCCATACCACCTATCGTAGCACACCAATCTATATAGAACTATTACATTAACCATCTATGCTCCTCCACATGCCTCGACTCCTTGAATTTGTTGTAGCATACATCACCCCTCAACTTCACTGTTACCACCTTCATGGTTGTTCGTTGTGTCGTGTAACATCGACTTGTGACACCATTACATTGGTTGAATGGTATGTGATATTGCCATATAGCTTTCAGCTGACAACATTGAATACTGCTATACCATATACCAATTACTCCCATACCACAGTTGCCATATTGCCATACTTCTGTCATAATAATACTCTGTCAAGGTATTCTATTTTTATCATTGTAATACCTAATTACATTGAGACATAGTTAATACTTTTGGGATCTATAGAATCCCAAGAATTGAGCTAGGGAGATTGTGAATATGTCTACACTCATACTGAAATTATCATGAGTATTATAGGTAGCCACAAAATCCAAAACAATAGATTTATATGCTTTCTATATGGCACTAAATGGCATAACATCTCCATAATTGTCATTCTCATCAGGACAGGGAATGACCCAAGGACCATGATGTGTCGAAATCATGTTAATCGAAGCTGTGTTTAGAGGTGGAAGGGAAAAATTTCCCATAAACAAAGAGTCTTTGAAAATACCTACCCCAACACTCTCATAAGGGATATTGCTAATCCCGACATATGTCACATTTCCAAAATAGGGTAGAAACCACACAAAACATTGCATGGGTCCAATTATGACCATGTACAATATTTTAATTGAAATTAGCATCAACAAGTTCTACTTATAGGTTAACAGTTTTTCCTTCTAATTGAATTGGCTAGTCATTGAGAATACCTTATGGACAAGAACCTTTACCATCAAAATCTTCCAATGTATTAGGGTACTGGTTGAGAGGCATATAACCAATAGCTTTCTAGCATGAAAAGGACATGATGTAAGTAGAAGCACCATCATTAATTATAGTCTGATGAATAGTCTTCCCTTTGATAACAACTTGTATAAGAAAGTCACGTTGGTGCGCGAGATGAGGAACATGGTTTTTGAGATAAAAAGTAATAAGGTTTCAATATGTAGGATCAATCCCTCCTTTGGCAGATAGTAATCCTTTCCTTTGCGATGGATAATTCTGAAGGACATCCAAAGCCGACATCACCAAAGGCACTTGAGCTAAATCTTCCACAATGTTATAATGTTGAGTAGCTCATGCATTCATGTTATATGATGACTTTCAGAGAACACCTTTGGGAGGTGGTGAGATAATGAAACCATTACTGGGTTTTTCAATATGAAGAGGACCAGAATTGAGTGGAGTGGAAATGGAAGTTGTATTATTGGCATCATTTTGCACAACTCATTTGGTAGGGTCATGATAATATTTTGATCAAGTAGCAGTAAATACATGTCTTACCACTCATATAAACCTAAGAGCATCAAGATGTCGAGGATTGAGGTTGATCTACAAATTGAGTCTGCTATAATCAAAAGGGTTCTTTCAACATGGTTGATGTCCCTAGTGTGTCTTTTAGAAGATGACTAACCTTAGTATAGTGGGGAAATCCTTGGTATAATGATGTTTTTCACATATAAGAAGAGGATATTTTTGCTTGCATTTGGATGTATCATTAGTAGAAGGTTTAGGAGAATCCCATTTAGGGGTATCATATGTAGCCTTAACTTTACCCTTTTTTTGCCCTTTTGAGGCTTTTTCTATTGCGATAGATTGGATAATATTCACCTTGACAGTTTTAGGACTATTTTTGGAAGTATTTGAAGGAGGAAAAGGTGTACTAGCAGGAACAAATTTATGCTTCATAGAAGCAGAAGAAAAATTACTATAAGGTTGAGTGATTGAAACAATAATACCATCAAAGAATGGTGTCCCATAGGTTGAGAAGATGTCAGATTGGTTGAATGTCACAGGGACTTGGGTAGGAGATTGTAGAATGTGCCAGATTGTGAATATACACAATCCATATACTTAGCATGGATGTTGGCGTTTTGTTCATTCACATAGGCACCCATGTTATTTTAGTAAACCATTTGGTTTGAAGCTCATCAGGTATATCGAACATCATAAGATGACACAGACATTTCCCTTCATGGATGTGATTGGAGATATGTGTAGGAGTCATGTGTTTCAAAAACATTAGGAGATGGGTCCCTGGTTCATATCAAACTGGTAGCTAAAAGTGAGTGAGAAAAGCCATAACCAAGGTATTGGAATCTTGAAAGGCACCTTGAGGTAACTCGATGTCCCATTTGGTAGCATCACCCGTTAGAAAAGGCTAGAGAAGATGAAGTCAAATGGAATAATAGACCCAAGAGTTGGAAAAACACCATAAATTGTAGGTCATGACATGATCTTGGTGGTATTCTCCGGAATTCACTTTGAATTTTGAACAATCACCAAGAATTTTGGTAGGACCCGAAGGCCAATATGGTGAATAGAGTATTGGGCCATTTGTAAGCCTAGACACATATGGTAACTCCATTGTAGCTAAAAATAATAATCTAATATTAAAAGGCATGAAAGGGCTTTAATAAGGTCCATATTGAGGATTCCAACATTGTTGGTATTGACTTTTCCCCCGTAGTGGTGGATTTTGAACATAGGGATTTTGATACTGCCCCCAATGCAAGGAGTTTTGACCATAGTAAGGTTGAGTGTGTCCCCACTAAGTTGGTTTATGACCATGATAGGTTTGATATTGACCTGAAATAGACCATTGAGGACCATAAGGAGTATAGGTAGCTTGTGAGGAGTATTGAGCATAAGGTTGTTGATGCAATTATTTACCTTACTGATGGGACCGTTGACCTTGTTGATGCAACGGTTGACCTTGTTGTTGCAATAGTTGGTGATAAAACCTTTGTTGTACATAAGGTCCTTGTTGCTAATAGGTTCCCTATGGATATTGATAGGCTCCCTGTGGATATTGATAGGTTCCTTGTTGATATTCGTAGGTTTGTTGGTGTTGATATGAGCCTTGTTGTGAAAGATTACAAGCTTCTAAAGGATAATTTCCAACAGCAAACTAAAACTGTCGAGAGGGTACAGCTATTGCTACGGTATTTGAGTAGAAAGAGGTTGCTGATAAGGAACTTACCAGATCCAGATGGAATGGAGGTTCCACTAGGATAGGGTATACTACCAACAATTTGACTTGATCCTATAACGTGATTTTTGGATCCAACACTCACATAACTTCCACGAAATACAGGAGGTACATATGGAGGAGGTGGTTTCCCCCTAGGGGGTGGGATAAACAACATTGATGATTTCACTCTCAATGGAGGAGGTGTAACCACAATAGTGATCAAAAGAGGAGTTGAAGAACCTATATGGACATTGATTGTCACAATCGTGATTGTAGGTTGGGAAGAAACTAAAGGTTAAACAAGAATTTTGGAAGCCGCATTCGAGAAAGATGGACTAGTGGTAAGCGTAACACAAGATGAAAATATCATATGGTGGTAAAGTGAAGATGTCCTTGGAGTACATGAAACCAGATGACCAAGGGAGGTATAATTTGGAGGAAGTAAGGGTTCATTTCTTTTTGGGGGTGGAGTTGTCCCACTCCCCATATAAGGAGAGGAAACATATGGAAAGCCTTGAGGTGGAAAGGGATATTCATAACCATCACCAATACTAGGAGTATGGGTGGTTGATACATCTAAAGGAGGATCTCAAGGAAACATTGGCATAAGTGAAACCTCACCTTCTGATGCCATGGGTGGAAACAGTTGATCAGGTGGAACCCACCATGTACTAAGATAATGTTCCAAGTGTATGTTAGGATTATTGAATGGACTATATGGCTATTGAGGAGGTATCAAAAAAGGATCTTATTCATACAACTGATTCGAGGCAAATAAAAAGAATTGTTGAGGAACCTCAGTAATTTCTAGTTCAAATTCCTAAGATGATGAAAATCACTCTCGAGGCGGAGAACGAGAATTAAGGGGTTGAATGCTCAGGATAATTCCAACTTCAAAACCTTGATCTTCAAGTGACTCTAGAATATCAAGATGGAATCCTTGTGATAACCCTTCAATATCATATGGTGAAGGGGTTATGTGGGTTGAACGTGGTGCTTCTGCCACGATGAACTTTTCTTAAAATTGAAAGGAGAGGTGGTGACTTATTTAAGCTTCAAGTAAAATTTACCATTAATAAGACATAATGAGACCAACAAGAACTGCATGGGTAGGACATGTTATCATGGGTAGTCAATTTTAGAACCTTAAAACAAAAAATAAATCAAAAATCATAATCTAGGCAAAATGGTTTACCAAGTACCAACGAACTGCTATATAAACCATGTCGAAACGAAGGACTAAATGTACGATAACCAATCACCTTGGATTTTGTGTTTGGTGTATCTGTATCACCTCTACAAGGCGGATGACTTGGTTACCTTTGACTAAAGTATAAAAACCTAGTGGGGTCTCTCAATATATACGCAATGGTATTGGGAGTAGAAGTTTGTGTTAGCATTGTCTAATACGTTACCGTTTGATGAGAGAGTTCCCATATACTTTCCATGCATGGAACACCTCCAATATACCCAAAAGTACTAGAGAACAATCATATATACTTTTGTACATGGAACAAGAGATCACCCGTGGGATATAATGCTCGCAAATAATAATAACTATTAGGCTTATAGACGTTAGGACATGCCTCTAGCCTATACCTCTAGATGTTTTTATTAAGTTCCAAATGTTCTGTAGGCTAATTGAGTAAATTTAACTATTTATCTTGAATTATGTTTCAGCTTTTGGGCTCAAAACGATGTTCTGTGAGTTCTTAAGATGCAAGTAATTAAGAAAAGGAAAAGTTTCCATTTCGATGAAAGCGAGACTAATCAAGTGAAGAAGTTTCAATCAATAATGCATGAAACACAATGCCTTCTACTAAGTTTCACTTTCACGTTCCAAATGCAATGCCAAAAATTAAAAATGATTTCCACTTCTCACTATCCTAAATGTAACATTTCAAGAGTAAAATGGTTTTCCCCTTTACTAAGATTCATTTATATGAATGATTTTTTTCTTTTGATTTTAAAATATCTAATGCAACTAATACATCAACAAAATAAAAATGAATTTCGATCAAACTGCACCTAAATGAAAATATTTTTCACTTTTCATTTTGAACAAATGATGACGCAAGTCTTTCAGCTCGAGAATCAAACAATGTGATCTATGCTTGATTATAAACCAAAAATAAATTTATAATGCAACTTGAAAACCAAATTCTAAAAAACAAGCTGAAACAAATGCAAATTAATGTCTTCAATAATTTCCACAAAGAAACAACACTCAATCAATTAGCAAAACCAATATCCCAATGACACAAACAAGTAGCAAGTGATGACCAATAGACTAGAAACCCTATAACTAAATCATATTTTCACTCTTCATGCTTCAAATCCAATGAGATAAATTTCACAAATTAAGCTGACAACTAGAGAAAACACTGAAAAATCCAAGCATAATGGATAGGGAAAGACCTCAGAAGTTAATACACACTTGATGAAGCTAAAAGAAACACTGAATTTTCATAACTTTCAGGGATCAACATGACTATTACAATCAAACACGTGCTGACAGGGGTTTCAATGCGACCATTATTAAAGAAACCACGTTGCTAGCAAGACTGTTCTAGGAAAATATGCATTGGATGAGAAATATTGGGAAAAATAAAAAGAATTTAAAAGTGAAAACCACAATTAAAACTCTAAATTAATGATCCCTCAAGGTGGAGACCTATAAAGAATCGAAATTATTGATAATTCAAGTGTTGACCAAACAAATTCAAAAGACCAAACACAAGAAAGACGTTCAAAAGGCTATAGGCTCCCTAGTGGAGTCATCATTTTCTTGTAAAGAAAATCCATTCTACTGACATAAGAAATTTCTCTAGTCCTATGAGAGGATATAGCAATATATCAGCCAAACTAGTGCAACCTTTCCTAGTTTATGTTGAAAAATGCAAAGTTAGAGAGAGAAACCTACCTCACTCTGATTGTAAATGTTAAACATTTGATGATGATCTTGATCCCTTAGTTCCCAGGCTCAATCTTTGTTATTCCTTGTGTCTGGATACCTACAAGAAAGATCAAAATACCACAATAAATACAAGAGCATACATAGCATAATTCAAATGTAAACTACATGACAGATCAAGGAGCATACAACTTGTTAGTGTCAATTTTGTTTGCCTGTCAAGAGTTATCAAATATGGTTTTACCAAGTTTGTTAGGGGTCTAAGGGTCAAATTTTATCATGTCACTAGGTTTTCAGAGTGAAATTTGGTCATTGGTTAGTTATTTAGGAATGTCTTTATTTTCTTTAAAAAATTCACATGTTGGTCGCTTACATCACTTAGATGAGTGAATTATAATAAATAGAACCTCTTCATCATATCAGTCATCATCATTAACATTTCACTCATTCTGATGTTTTCATTAGGTCATTAGGGTTTCAAGGTCCATCTTCATTTCATGCAAAAAATCTGGCATATGATGAGTTGTGAAAAACAACTCTTTACAATATGTTTTTATGAAATTTCATAAGTGCTTCATAGTTACAATGTTAAGATTCCGAAAGGAAGAAGTTTTGGTGTTCAAGAAGATAAAGATAAGTTAATATTTCAAGTCTCCAAAGTGGCGAAGTTTAAAAAGGTGAAAGTCATGTTTTGTAAAGGTATGTGGGGCCCATTTTTATTCAAAAGACCTTATTGTGCCAATAAAATCCAAAAAAGTCCAAAACATGTTTCATTTGCATCCTTACCTCCTTTTTTCATTGATCTATCCCCTCCTTTGGTGAAAAAACATGGGTTTACTAGCTAAAAGTAGCAAAAATCTCTCGATGTTGTGCTTTTGTGTACTGCACTGTGCTTTTCGAGATGGTGTTACGCTTCCATGAGTTGTGCTACGCGTCTGCCAACGACACTGTGATTGGGACACAGTGGCCTGAAACTTGCCAAAAATGACCCACACTTCAAATTTAGGAATTCATTCCTATTCATTTATATTCTAAGATGTTCAACAAGTAAGTACCATCATCTTACTCACTCTTTTCGTTTGGAAAAGTAAGTGCAAGTGGTGAGTTTTGTTCATTTAGGGTTTGTGTGAAATTTCATGCTTCAAATCTAGTAAAAAAGATGGTTTTGTGAGATAGGACATTTCAAAATTTAATAATTTCCATTTCATACCTCTGTGTATATATAAATCATCATATCATCCACAAAGAAACTCATTTACTTTCAGTTTACCTCACCTTTTCACAAACCATAGCTCATACCTAGCAGGACTGTTTTTTAATTTTTGTTACTCATATCCCTCCCTCATTTCACTCCATTCAAACTTCCTAATATTTCTACAACCCCTATCCATCTCGCAAAATTATCCTATCATCATCTCCCTTGCCAAACTTCCTCATTTCATCAATTCCTTCGTTGAGCAGGAAAACAGTCGGCTTAACGCCAAACAAGGAATCATGGAGAAAGAGAAATCTAATATGTTGCAGCAAGGAGGAAAATGTAAAGAAATGTTAGAACCTAGTGAACATGATGAACATGAAAACCAATTTGGAAAAAAAATCCAATGACCAAGGGACTCAAAAGGGCATTAAAGGAAGAGAAAGAACATAACCTGCTAGATGCAGACTTAAACATTGAAGACAAAATTTCCATGGAGATCAATGAATATAGAGAGTATTGGCTAAGTAAGGTAAATGAAAACTTATAACATATTATTGAAAAATACAATAGGGACAACCATCTATTAAGTCACATGGCCCACCATTATCAGACCGGAAACATGATTTGCAAGATCAACCTCAAGTAATTGAAAAACAAGCTATAAGGAAACCCTAAAGGAAAAGAATGAGCTCCATAACTTGGATATGCTTACTGAAGCATCCATGAGAGCATGAAACACCTAATTTTTCACTTAATGACCGATTTTCAAGGTTCTCTAAGAATTTTCTGTTTTTTGAGAATTTTGGTGCAAAATTAAAAAATTGGGCTAGTCACAGATTTTCCTCAAGGCTTCAAATGACAAGTGGCTTACGTTTTGAGAAATATTATCACCTCCTCGCAAAACCCATTTCATAATGTTTCTTAGAAAAGGCTTATATTTTGAGAAAAAAATAAAAAGGGGTCAAAAATCATCATTGTGTTACTCTTTTTGACACGGGCTATGCTTTTGGAGACACCTTGGGAGAATCAACTTTTGAAGAACTTCCCATGGGTCATTTTCAAAAATTCAAGATGTTTAGGAAAGTAGGAAGGAAAGGATATTTGAAAATTCTCTCAGATCTAAAATTTTACCTCATGAATGAACCCAAAATTGGCCTCAAAGTTGGTGCTACACTTCTGCAAATTTCTGAGTTTTATTTAAAAGGTTCACTGTGTAAATTCTTAGGTTTTTAGTTTGACTTAGTCTAAGTTAAAATCATGATGTAACTTTAGTAGTTCGAGGTTTAGAAGATGTAATAATTAATAAATAGGCATGATAGGTTGTTTTTATGGTTAATTGGGCATCATAGAGGAAGAAAAACACAAATCAATGTCTAAGAGAAGAGTTTGTTTTTCACCTTCTCACTCTCACTTGTTGGTTGAGAGAATCTTGGAGGCGGTTCCACCACTTAGGAATTCAACTCTTGAAGGTGGGGAAGCTAGTTTATTCAGTTTATATGTATCATTTTTCTTTCAGAGATAAATTTTGGAACTTAGAGGAGAGACTTCTATCTTATGCTTTCATACAGTTAATCAAGGAGCAGTTGCAACTATTTTTCAGGAATACTTGTTCAGTGAGTTTGTGGTGTTTTTCTCCTTTCATATCAATTTCTTATTAATGAATTCATCTCTTTTAACATTATTTTCTTTCCTCATGTGGTCTTTCATTATAATCATATAGGCAATATTCCTTAGATTCAAAGCTCTATTTACGTGGAAAATCATGTTTATGTATCTCTTCTTCTAGATTAATGAATTCATGCTAATACATGCTCGTTATGATTTCTTAATATTTCATACCTATACTACATTGATCAGATCTTAAGTTCACCTCTAAATTTTTTTATATTTCTCCTATTTATGCCTGCTATTGCAAGCCTGTGATACATTAACCTAATCTCTTTTTCTCATCCCTCGTCTAGCAACATAAAATCCCTAAATTTTCAGAAACTTGATTAAAACTATTATATAGCGTAAAATCCATTTCTCTTTGAGTCGTCAACTAAGAAATACTTAGAGAGATCCCTCTCTAGTTTAGTAGGGCTAGCTACTGAACTACAAGTGGTTTGAAGTTACCTATTTCGATTTCCTCCTCACCCTAGGACATTGTAGGGGATAACACAACTAGTTCCTTGATGATGGAGACCCGATTTGTAGGTGATTTTAAATTCTAGGCAAGGACCATTCAAGCACTCCTTCTTAGGTAGAAGGGAAACATTTGGGCATAGTTTCATCTTAATAGTGCAGACAAGCAATGACCAACCATTTGGGGATGGAATGGACATGATTTATAGGAAGGGAGAGGGAGTTAGGGATCCAAAAAAGAGGGAGGAAGGTCCACATCTCAAGGGGAAGATCGCGAAATGTAGGATCAAGGACTCAAAATGGGAGACCTTTACCATATCTCTATCTAGCAATCTTGAGCTTGTTTTTCTTCAATATTCTAGCAGGTGAATCTTCTCCTCCACTTTGGGAAAGACTACCAAAAGAGGTTCAATGTGGGCTTTTATATGAAAAGATGAGCACGATGTGCTACATCAACATGCTACAACAAGACATCAATAGGGGCCAGTAGTGGTACAAAGCACATTGATACTTAAAACTAGTGCTTCAGGAAAATTTCCCTCGAATTCTCTTAGAGAATCTCTTCTTCTACTCTTTAGGGATGTTTCTGTATGTGCTTCATGGCAAGTACACTTTGACAAGTTTCATTGTTTTATTTCTTGAAGATATGGGATAGGAGGTGTGAAAAAATATTGTGTAACAATGACACATTCTAAAAAAGTATATTGTTTGGCACATGCTACATTTTTTATTTTTTATCATATTTTGATGAAGTTTATGATTTGTAAAGATGTGATGATGTTTGTTTTTCGTCACCTTGCATTGACCTTTTTCATTACATTTCAAAATTTTTCATTGTGATGACATGTATTATTAATGGCATTATGATGTTGTTTATTGTTCATCACATTGTGATATTGTTTATTCTTCGTGACATCGTGAAATCATTAGTTGTTCATCACATTTTGATTAATTTATTGATGATCAAATTGTGACGTTATTCATCATATTTTGATGTAGTTTATTATTGATCACGTTGCAATGATATCATTGCTTCGAGAGGTTGTGGTGTTGTTTTTATTAATTGCATTGGGATGATGTTTATTATTTCTCACATTGTAAGGAAATTTTGTGCTCGTTAGATTATAAAGATGGTTAATTTTCATCACAATATGACATGTATTCATCACATTGTCATTCCATTTGTTCTCCATCACATTTCAATGTCATTTGTTATTTAACATATTTTGATGACATTAATTATTTTTCAACATATTATGAAAGTGTCATTTTTTGTTGGTCACATTGCAAATAATATTAAAGCTATATTATTATCTTTTGTAATATTGAAATTTTGTTGAGATAATTTCTATTGTTCATTTGTTTGTTGTTTGACTACGTTGTGAAACATTGTGATATCCTTGGTGCAATTTATTTTGAAGACATGATTTTCCTATATGACTTTATAAATATTGTTTCACGCCATGGGTTATGGGGCCATGACTTAAGTTGATTAATTATGTAAATAGATATTATGATGAATAAATATTTTATTTTGTAAATGTTATTGAAAATAACATGTGAGTAACATGGACCTCTTTCTATCCTAGTATCTGTGAAGTGGTTAAGTCCATATACTAGACCTTCAAAAATTCTCCAACAAATCCAGAGAGAAATATCTCCACTAGGGGAATATCATAACTAGAGATTGACATTATGGCTATGGAATGAGAGGCTTAGCTAGAGAGAAATGTTAAGTTGGGTAAGAAGTTAAGGATAATTAAAGTGGGAGATGAAGGTGTGGCTCAGAGGAAAAGGGAAAGAATTTTTCTTAGTCTAATCAAAAACCCTAGATAAAGAAACAAAAATGTGGGAATACGTTAAAAGTAGGACATTTCTAGGAAAATCAACTCAGAAGAAGACAAGAAAAATCAACAAGCAAGAGGTTTGAGCTTGGGGAGAGTTTCTTGAAGTTTCACTCATTGGTTGGGACGAAGATGTGATTTCCTGTAGCATTTACAACAAGATATTTCTAGTTATATTAATCGAAAATTGTATTTAACTAAAAACTTGTGCATATTTTCAATGGAAGGTTATTTTGTCCTCAAATATACTTAATGTTATATTTATGAAAGTTAAAGGTTGTTGGTTATTGAAAGTAGCTAGATTTATGTTTAATGTGGATAGACATTGTCTTGAAAAATTAAAGAGGAAATCAACATTATATAGCTATGTTATTTGAAGAATGGTATTTTGTTGACAACAATGATTAACCCAAAAATCAACTTATTCAACAGTAATCATGTGTAAATACTAACAAGTGGATGACGTGCACGGTAGTGGTAAAGTATATTATGGAAGGTGGCAAGCTATTTTTTTACAAAAAAATGGAATGAACAATGTTACTAACTATGTAAGACATTCTATTACTAACTAGTTTATTTAAATAAAACATGGCATAGAAAGTAAGTAATCCATGTATTAGTTTATTAAGAACCATAACATTAATATATGTTTTATGCGAAAGTACCTCAGCAATATATCGATACCAAGACAACTTTACATATCCTAGTCAATATATAAACGAAAAGATTAAGTTTACTCTAAAATCTAAATGTTATGAAAATTGAATGATATTTTATAGTCTTTGGACTACACCGTTTATAAAGAGAACAAGACATAGTGTAAAATTACTGAAGAGTAATCCAAGGGAAGAGAAGAGTAAAACTTAATGGAAAACTCATTGAAAAGAGCATATAAGTTATGTCACGAAAGGATATTTAAAGTAGGTCGAAAGCTAGATTGGTAGCATGTTAGGTCCCTATACTACTACTGTAACCCCTTATTGTTATTAGTACAACCCCCTTATTATATTGTTGTGCCCATGTAGTCCCCATATCTTTATTATTGTGCCCCATAGAATCCCACTATTATTATTATTGTTCCCTTACATTATTATTATTATGTCAGCTCTAATTATATTATGACCCCTTAGACTGCTATATATAGAAAGGAGGTCTTGTCATTTGTATCATCCAAGAATTGTTAATTTGTGTAATGTAAAGTAGGTTACCCCGTCGAAGAGGCTTATTTTGAAGGCACTTATCTATCTTTTCTATCTTTTTGTGAGCTGGTTTCATAACATTTTGTATTAGAGCTTTGGATCCTAGGGTTTCCTTGCTCCAAATAGGACTTCGTGGAATTTTTTATATAACCTTTTTTTTGTGATGTTTTAGAACACAAAAAAAAACCCATTTGAGACCAAATCATTATGAACCTTAGGTCTAAGTTTCAAATCTTGTCTCACTACATTTTTGGATATTTGGTTTTAGGAAGTTATGGTTTTCGAAAGCTCCAAAATTCAATCTCAAACAAGTTATCGTGGACATTTCTCTATAATTTTTTTCTACGAAGGTTTAGAATCTTACATTAAAACCCATTTGAGATGAAATTGTGGTGAAGCACGAGCCTGAATTTGAGATATTTTTGTGCTATATTTTTAGAGATATAGTCCAAGACATTTAGGGTTTATTGAGGTTCCCAAATTTCATCCCAAATAGGTGACCTGGGGAAAATCACTATAACTATATCTGCGAGCATCAGATTGAAATTTTGTAAGAATTTATAGAAAGAGGA
>APFE031177066.1:288718-363099 GCA_000404065.3 Pinus taeda
TTCTGTGATCCATCATAGTTATAAGAGAGGCTTCGGCGTAGATCACATGAAATAGACTTTTGTCGACGCGTTTCGAACCAACTAGTGTGGTTCATCGTCAGGACAAGTTGAAGAAACAGATCAGGCTAGGCATGTTAAATAGACAGCGCAGAGACTCCAACAGCTACCTAACGGCTAAGATTGACTCTATGACCCACTCCAAAATTATATTTAATTTTATTATTATTTTTACAATATTATATTATTCTATTTCTAGAAAAAAGAGAGGATAGGTACTTTTACTAACTGACCTAATAGTAATAAAAGTAATTATCAATAAAACAATACCGATGGTTAATTTAAATGGATATTATTAAATTATTTATTGTTTATATGATTTCCAATATATAAATAAATATATATTTTATATTCATTTATTAATATCTTGATTAAGTATATAAATGAGTTATTTATCGATGGTATGTTAATGAACTTATTAACTTTACTAATTATTAATACCATTCTTAAGGGTTAGTTGGAAAAATATTTAATTATTAATACAATAATATTAATTGTTATTTTAAAGATTTAATTATTGTTAGAATGATTTCATTTACATAAATAAATATATAATCTAAATTCATTTATTAATTAAAGGTAAGTTAATATGCTTACAAAATTATTAAATTTACTAATTCTTAATATTATTATTAAAAGATAAAAAGAGGAAATTAATTTACATTTTATTTTGAGAGTAATATATGCTAATATACTTATATTATATATCATTATATATATATATTATATATATATATATATATAATATATATATATATATTATTTTAATAATGTTAAAAAGAGATCAAATTGTCTAGAAAAGCTATATTCCTTAGAATAAATAGCTGAAAATAAGTAACTAAATAAAATATCAATAACTGTAATACAAATTGCCCTAAGAATATATCATAGTCTAGATACATTGTTAATAACATAATGAATTAAATAAATAATTACCATAAAAGGGTAAAGGACCTTCGTTAGACAGGATTAATACCATTGATCTTTTAATGAACATAATCACAATTAAATACACGAGGAACTCACTAACTAGGAGAGAACATAAAGCAGCGAGCGATATATAAATACTCTAAAAGATTAAACAAAAGCCCCCAGGATGTCCAAAGGGGCTGGGGGGGGGAAGGAAGAAACCCTAGGACGAGATGGCAGGGATCCAATTTCTACTAACCTTCCAACCATCATCTCTGTTGAGGTTATTGGGTCTACGCTCAATTTCAATAGCTTCCCTTAACTTGCGATGATGGAAACGATCAACTCTGGCAATGACCTTAGCTTCCTCAATACAGACATGGTGCTTAGTCTTTTCCACGTGCTCAGCTAAGGCTGAGGACTTTGTTCTACCATGCCTTAGGTCTGCAGCATGCTCGCAAATTCTTTGCTGTATGGAGCGCCCCGTTTCCCCTATATAGGGTGTCCCACATGAGCAAGGAATCAAATACACGCCCTTCATGTCTTTGGGGTTAACCGGATCCTTCACCGACCTCAGGGAATTACGAATGGTTCGGAGGGGTCTGAAGGTTGAGGGAATGTCAAACTTTCTAAGGATCCGAGCAATTTTGTCAGTGGTCCCTTGGATATAGGAAAGATGGACACCTGGATTGCGTTCCTTCGGCTCTTTTTTAGAAAACGCATTTTTAGAAGCCTTATGGAACGCCTTCAGACCTAGGTGCCTACTATATCCATTTTCCACAAAGACATCAAGGAGGTGGGATCTCTCTCTGTCCAGGCTATCTTTATCCGAAATCCTGAGGGCACGCGTGGCCAGGGTGTTAAGAACCCCCATCTTCTGAGCTGGGAAATGATGGGAATCAACGTGAAGATACTGCTCAGTGTGAGTTTTCTTTTGGAACACCGCGTGGGAGAGAGAGCCGTCCTTCTTCCTCGAAATGAGAATATCTAGGAAAGGGAGGCTGCCATTGACCTCTTTTTCCATGGTGAACTTAATAGCTGGGGACTGGCCGTTGAGGTGATCTAGGAAACGATCCAGCTCCTCATGGCCATGGGGCCAGATGACATTAGTGTCATCTACATACCTTTTCCACAGCTTAGGAGGGAGACGAGCCGAGGCAAGAGCCTTGGCTTCGAAATCTTCCATAAAAAGATTCGCCACGATCGGAGATAGGGGGGAACCCATGGCAACGCCACAAGTCTGCTCGAAGAACTCACCCTCAAAACAGAAGAAAGTGGAAGTGAGACATACCTCTACCAGATGAGCCGTGTCCGGATCTGTTAGGCGATAGATCACTTCCATGGCCTCTTTTATAGGAATGCAGGTGTACAAGGAGACCACATCAAAGCTGACCAAAATGTCCTCAGGGTCAAGCCTAATATCCTGGAGATCCGCGATGAAGGATGCAGAGTCCTTCACGAAGGATTCAGTGCGGCCAACCAGGGGCTTAAGCTTGAGAGCCAAAAACTTGGCAAGGAGGTATGTCGGACCTCCGATGGTGTTGACGATAGGCCTCAGAGGGACCCCTTCCTTGTGAATTTTTGGCACCCCATAGATTCTAGGGGCGATGGGATTGCTCTCAATGAGCTTACGGGAAAGGGCACCCACCAAGTTGCTAGATTTTATGGCTTGAGCCACAGTCTTAGAGATTTTCTTCAGAGGGTTCTTGGCAAGTTTTTTATAACTGCCACTGTTGTGAAGATGATCTAACATCTTCTTACGGTAATCATCTTTATTGAGGATGACCGTAGCCCCTCCTTTATCCGCTTTAAGGACCACAATATCATCATTCTGATTTAAGGACTTTAAGGCATAGAGCTCCTCCTTACTGAGGTTCCTTCGAGGGGGTTTAGCCTTCCTAAGGACCACTGCACAGTCTTGCCTGATGGTGTCCTTAATATTATCAGGCAGATCCCTAATTCCATGCTCCACGTCACAAATAATGTCATCTACCGGGATTTTGCTAGGGGCAAGGGCAAAGTTTAAGCCCTTGCTTAAAAGGTCAAAAACAGACTGGGGGAAGGAAAAACTAGAAAGGTTGACCACCTTATTATTCCTAGAAGACGAGGGAGGGGAGACCTTAATACTGAGGTCCTTATGCTCACTACTAATAAGAGGATTCACAAAGGACTACCTCATCAATTTGAACCTACAAATTTACTTTTTACTATGCTAGCCTACGCTGTGAACTCCTCCTTTATCAATTGATATGATTCAGTTAAGCCCCTCTTTGATTGACTACATAGCCCAATGGCTTGAAGGCCTGCTCTATGCATCTTTTCCTAGAATTCCACCACCCAATCAAATTCAAAAGCTCATGAGCACTAAGAACTAGCCTAAAATCCCACCCAAAACAAAGTTAAATTATAAAGAGAGAGCCCTATCTAGACTTAGTTTGGCTAGAACTAGAGTCTAAAAGATTAGGTTTGTGCTTACCTGTGATTATTCCTTCTTTTTATAACTTCTAGGGAAGACTTCTGAGTGATAACATGAGGCACTGAAAAAGATATGTAATGAAAAAAGAATTATTGGTATCTATGCGTAGCAGCATTTTTATGGGCTTATAGAACAATGTGCAAGAAACTGATCAGACAAACGCCTTCTAGGCTGACCTATGGAGTAAACGTTGTAATTTCGATGGAGTATATCATGCCTAGTTCATGCAGAGAAATGCCCATGGTTATGATAGATTGTAAAGCCTTGGAAGAAGGGTGGCGCAGTTGGATGAAGAAGAATGCTTGGGACCTGATGAAGAGATCCAACAGGGTGATTTTAGGCTTCAAAAAATCATGAATGAAACTGTTTCGTTGAGATAGAAAAGTACCATGGCAGAAGAAGGAAAGAAGAAGTTTGAAAAATGAATAAAGAAGGACTTTCTTGATAAACAAATTTTTGTGATAAAATAGGATGCGCATGATTATGTTCAAAAATTTGGGGACTACCATTGAAAGTTGATTAGTTTCATGCCTCCGATTAGACTGTATGTTACTTAGAGGATCACAGATGGTTGCGTGATATAGTTGGTGAAGTCAAACAACAAACCCTTCCCAAGAGAAGTAAACGATAGACAATTGAGGCCATACACAAGTGGTGCAATAACCTGACTAGCAGTGGGAAGCACAGTCTTAGCACTCTTGGAAGTTGAAAGGAGGTGCAGGACTATAAACTACTCTTCCCAAGAGCTCCACAATGATGGGACTATGCACAGGAGCGAAGTATCACAAGTCCTGCGACAGTACATGGGTGGTTGCGCTTCTACGTAGGTTGGATGGAAATTTACTGTTATAGTCACTATTCAGGATGTGATGCTTGGTTTGAGATCAAATGGAGCAGGCAATAGGCATTTAAGGCAGGATTTATGGGCTACATTTGGGAAAATATACTACAAAGGGAGCCTTAATGGATTGGTTTTTGGTCGAACAGTCGAATTCGAATTCAAAAGGGGGTATAAATAGCAAAGGTCTACCCAACAAACAACACTTAGCCATTTGACAATTCAGCTTTTGTGCACCTTAAGATTTCTAAACACAGACCTATTAGAGTTGGAGGCATTGTTTGAGCACCTACCTGAGTGGTTGAAAGATTTTTGGGAAAGCAATATGGTAGCATCTGAAGAAGCCAAGTATATCAGAGAGATGACTGTCAAAGAGGTTGCACAGGCCATGAAAGTTGGAGATGCCCTTGGGAGCACTAGGACAGTTGCTAAAATCCCTAAATCACCACGCATGCTAATACCCAAGAGAATAAGTAGGGCATGATTCCAGTGCGTGTATGCCCTCAAAACCCACTGGGAACTAAACTGAGCATGGAAGAAAAGGGGAAAGTAGTTAATATGGAAAGTGATGAGGAGGAGGAAGACCTTGAGGAAATCCTTGACGAGGAGGAGGAGGATGAAGACATGGAGGTGGAAATTGGGGGTCTGGACCCTCCAACCAGGCTGCGCATGTTTTTTCCTCCATGGAAGCGAAAGGTAAGGGTGCCCAAGGACCTAAACGAGAGCAAAAACTCTCTGCAGACTCTGTTGATGCCTGACAATATTGTTTTTGAAGGAGCACATTTGGGACAAGTTCCAAGTCTAAATTTTGAAGATTGGGATCTCGTAGACCATGAGAAGTTCCCACACTTGGCAATGATGTAGCTCATGAAGCCAAATAAAAAAAATGGCAATGAGAGTCATAAATTTGGAGCTCCACAAGTGGTTGTGCGGAGTAGAGAAATTAGGGTTGTTGAACCTGCTCTGGGTGTCACATTACCATCGTGCCCCAGTAACTACATTCGTCATCAGGTAGCTACTCTGTTTGGTACATGATGGGTGTTTATGGCTGGAGGAGCCCAGCCACATCACAAACCACCTAATTCATTGAATTACCAGACTTCCTTGCAAAGGGGAGCACCCAATGATATTTCGTAGGGTAAGAGAAACAACATGGCCATTGTGAAGGCCATGAAGGAAAAATTCAAGCTGGAGAAGAAGAAGAGAGGGTACGCGATCTCGAATATCAACAATAAGGAAGTGAGAGTAGTGACCCAGATATTGGCTAGCAAGGTTATGCAAAAGTGGTGCCCACGCTGGAGGTAGAATTTATCGTGCAGTGTGCATTGGGTGGCAAGTTTAACTCGTCGAAGTACTTCTGCAAGGAGTTCCTCGGGAATTATGGTGAGGCACCAGAAGAGCAGAAGACCTTCCACTATGTATGGCTTCTGCTATCCATAGTGCTGGTGGCTTGGGTGTTGCCTAGGTATAACCAGTTTCCTAGAATTGCAGGGGATATTTTATAGTGGCGAAGTACGCTTCGTGGTGTGCTACTAAAGACATGCAAAAGATCTGAGATAATAAGATATTATGGGTGTTTGTGGAGATGAACATCATAATGGGGATTAAATGCAAGACACATTTATCATCCAATGTCTACAATAGCCTATAAAGCTTTGCAGAGTTCAAGGTGAACATCCATCACGTGTACATCAGGGCACTCAAGGTCCCTGCAAAGAAGTGGACTGAACTACCATACCTGACCATGGATGATGTTATATTTACCATGCTTGAGTCATGGCAACTAGAGTGGCATGATCTAGAAATCTCCATGATGGAAACAGACATCTCCATGATGGAAACAGAAAGGTCTGTTGCACAACAGAAGAAGGAGGAGGAAAACCTGTGGATGCATAGTTGGTAGAAAAGAGGCAGCAACAGCAAACATGTAGGACGCACAGGACATAGCGAAGGGAGTAGTTGAATAGCATAAACTGGTAGCTAAATACCAACAAACAATAGAGAGGGAGCATGAGGACCATAAGCCACCCTCACCTGAGGAAGAGTGTGAGATAGAGGAAGGTGGCGTGGACGTAGAAACCGCATCTACATAGTTGAAGTGCCAGCACCCAAGAGAGTAGGTGTGGCCACAAAAGAATTCAAAAGATTCTAAGAATTCTTTCGACTTGATCACCCTCACTCACGAAGATCTACACGATATAGTAGAGACAGTGTGTGACGTCACCATGGAGGCCCTCCAATAGTTTGTGGAGGAGAATAAGATTGTGTTGGGGGCCCTTTGGGCACATATACAGGAGTTGCAGGTGTACACTCCTCAAGCTGGTACAATCTTGACCAACCTCCCAGTAGGAACGACTGTAACTAAGGAAACGCTGCACGCTCACATGGCCATCACCATACTACTGCCAAAGGGGCCATTGGTTACAAAGAATGAGGCCGACCAGCCTATGTTTAGTGCGTTCAAAGTAGTAGGGATCAACATGGTTGCACTCCCTCGGGAGACACTCTATGTCTTGCAGGACGGAGTGACTGTAGAACTAAGTGATAGGGAGGGTTGTACACTACAAGTGTTAAGCGAGCAGAATATTAATATGGAACAACTAAGCTTACAGCACAACCAGGTAGCGGCACAGAACCTTGTGAGACAGTCCCTGAGTTGGCCATCTTAGCGGAGGCATGTTATAGACATTTTTGGGCACTTCAACCCCAATCCCAAATGTCCATAAACTGAGGGCTCTTAAGTCCCTAAAAGGGTTGCTTCACTGCCTAAAGGAACAAGGTCAACTGATTACATCATCTCCCAGAAGTTATCCACTGAAAACTACTTATAAATGGTCAAAACTGGACCATACTGAAGGCTCCATGCAGGAGGTGCGATGCATATCACCTTCCCAATGAACAGGGTGCAATGCATACTATTTTCCTCTTCTGTAGGGTGTGATGGTCGGGAATGGACAAATGGCAGGGACCAAAATGTGAGGTGGAAGATCATGGAATCTTCCAGAAGCTTCACCTCTGACACTTGCCACTCCATATCGACCAAGGATGAGTAAAAGATCTTCATTATCCAAGTGGAAGTAGGAACTATCAAAGAGAAGACACTAAACAAGATCCCAAAAGATGACTCACCTCTCTGTAATCATCTATATATGGATCCCTCATCACAGAGATCTAGGGGCTGGAATTTTGTAATCTATAGAGAAATGTTGTCAATATTCTTGTGTACATTCACAGTGTTGGGTGATTTTGCTTTGCTTGAGGTGAAAGAAGGGCTTCTTAGCTGGAGGACAATGTTGGGTCAAAGCTACTCATGGTTGTAATCCTCTTGCTACTTTTATCTGAATAAAGATATTCTTTTTTCCTTCCATATCCTGGTGTACTTATTTATATGTGCTTGTATATGGTTAATGTACATCTGATCCTACATTATTTGTGAATTTAGATCCTTTTTTCTTGAATACTAGTATGTTGCTATGATTCTACAAGTCCCTTTCAAAGCTGAGCAGACAAAGACCAAACAAGAAAACTCTATCAAGAAGGAGAGGGAATCGAGCACAAGACTCAGGTTGGCCCTCTTGGTTCTCTTCTCATCTATTTTCATAAAAGGAATCAACAATAGATTTTGATTGTTTGTTTCTAAGATAGACACAAATCTTAGTGGGAATAGCAGCACCCGTGTGGACACTATTCCCGTGTAACAAAATGGCGACTCCACTGGGGAGCGATTAGATTACTTGTTAGCCCATCTATCCTTGTTTCTTTTATAAACATACAGATAGATCTTGAAGTGAAGCCAGCTAGCCTTCAAATGGCATTCATCATAAGAATGCAAAGTAGACCAATGTTGCTTCAGTCAATCTCTAGGATTTTGTTTATAAATTATGCGATAGATCTGCAAGAAATCTAATTGCCCTAAGTAGTGGCTTTAGTAACCTCTAAAATCACCCCTGTGTTTTTACATACATTGATCTGTACTTATTCAGCTTAAACAATTGAACTAAATTGCAAACTATGAGTGAAGTCTCATTCAAAGTCTTGCATAGTAGCCATCACACCTTGCCTTCAAGGCAGCCTGTATGCATCGCACTTCCCAAATGGAGTAACTGCGCTGCATACCGAGTTCACTTTGTAACAGGTGCGATGGTCAGGGAGGACTAATTTTACCCTCCCACTGTGGATTATTCTCACTGTTTTCAGTCTTATTCAAGAGTTTTTGTTGTCTGTAATCAGTGTGCTTCTGTGAATACTCCCTTCTCTTTCATTATTCTGCCTCCGTAGTGCAAAAAACTATAAAAAAAATTATGTATTGTGCGTCTTTTTATTTCTCTTTTGCAAAAAATGACATAGTCAAACTATCGTTTCTAGATCTGAAAGTGTCGTAGCTGTCGTTTTCAGTTTTAGAAAGCAATCACATTTTTTTAGATAGTTGATTATACGGTTATCATTGCATAAGACTTGATTTACTAGTTTTAAAGTGTCGAAAAGCAATTTCCATTTCAAAATCGCAAAGGGTCTCTCTCATTTTCACTTCGTTTTGAAAAAGAAATTTTGTTGAGTACAATTTCCTTAAAAGTATTTCATTATTGCACATAGTTTTCTTAGTGTCATTTACACTTTAAGGGAACTAAGAACCAATACATGCATGTGCATTTTCATCTTGAATGCTTGGCTTGATTTAGGACTGTGCATATTAGCGTGTGCTCTGTGCTCTGTGAAGGAAAGATGCTTGACTTTCTTCCCCTTAGTAGCTAGGATGTTCATTGCTGAAAGAAGATAAAACATTTATTTATCATCTTAGACTGCATTTAGGAAATATACATACATAACGTGGTGAACCTGAAAGGAAAATTGCTAAGCAAGATCAACTTAAAATAAATCTCAATGAATCTAACAACGCTTTGGAACTTAACGCAACATCTACAGGTCTAGGCTAGAGACATATTTCAGCATCGCAAAGCCTAGTAACTGTTGGTTTTATTGCTGGTTGGGTGATTCCTCCACTCTGAGATGATAAGTGCGAGTACAGACTTGTGCTCCCACATATCATCGCGTATATATTGGGAGACCACTATAGGCTGCATCCTTTATCCTTAGGAAGCCATGCCTGTTGCCCTATCGATCGTAATACACCAAACACAACATTCGGGAAGACTGACTGCCATACAGTAAAAAGTATTTTGTAGTTTTCGATTGGTTTGGTAATCTTCTCTACCTAGATCTCCAGACAAGTCCATTTTGCTCCTTTTCAGACTCCTTTACAGAAAAGGTCCTCTCAGCGCTTGTCACTTCGAGCTCAATAAAAATTGGAGGCGACTAGAGTCATCTTTTGTTTTTTCTCGACTCTTTAAAATTGAGAAAACAAGTTGTGTCCAAGCATCTAAAAGTTTATTTTAAATCGGAATAACATCACAAATTCACCCATTGATCTTCAGGTTGAGAAAATGGAGTCTACCAACCAAGGATTTCCCCATGAAGAAAATCCTAGTCCCTTCTTATCTTGGGGAGATGTTGGTCCACCCCATATGGCCACTTTGTCGCTTCCAAGATTGACATTTGGTTTGCCAGTCTGTCTCTTCTCTACCACTGTCGTTCAGAATCCCACAATTCCTTAACAGTCTAACCAGCAACTAGACGACACTAGAGTTGCTTCCCAACCTTCTACTTCATCTATTTCTCCTTCTCCTCCTCCCTCTTCACTTGAAAAAGCTGATAAAGCTAAAAGTCAGGTAACTGAGAAGAAGAAGAAGCAGAAAAAGAAAAAGGATAAGAAGAAAAAGGAACCAAAATCGAAAGGGAACAACCAAGTATCGTCTAGCAAAAATCTACACACCGCACAGTCAAAACCTAAATCTCCTTGCATCATTTGGAATGGACACCACTATCACCGAGATTGTCCCTGCATCCCTCGGATCTTAAGGGACTGGTCTCCTCATTTGCACCACTTGGTAGCATCGGCCTCTCGCGACCATGTTGAATGCTCACCGTCGACCAGTGAAAGTGAAGCACATGGACAAAGAAGGAATTCTCGAATTCCTTGTAAGTTGTGTGAAGGCGATCATGCCGTCCACCATTGTCCCTTCCTTGAAGAGGCTAAAAGATTTTTAGATAATCGTCTGGTTTCACCATTACGATTTCCTCCTGGATATCAAAAACTCTTGTCGAGTCCTCCACTGGTTGAAAATCCTGCTGGGCCATCCTTGTGGTCAGCCGAAGCACCTATCGTTTAAAATGAACCTTTGGAATCCATACCAGATGAAATTCAACAGGTCTATACGGTAGTTGACCCGGTATTGCCTTTAGAATGTTCATCCTCGAAAGATACCGTCAATGAAGAGAAAGAGAACGACACCATTCAAATTCTTTTCATCAACACCGACTCCGATGAGCTTAGGGGCAGTCCTCCTGTTCCTTTACCGTAGGTAGGGAGTTCATCAGACTCCTACCCGGCCATCTATTCGGTCCCACCACCAAGCAACCTAGTGGTTTCCTTCGACTGGAACCTACTAGGCAGACCGCGTTTACCAGTCAGTGTACCATTCAGAATTATTGTACAAGCTTACAGAATGGTCATGGTTGGTACAATCATCGATGAAGGGGATTCTATGAGTATCCTTTCCTCAACTACTTGGAAAGCGCTTGGTTCACCATTGCTTTTGCCTGAAATGAGAAATCTAACAGGCTTCGACAAGGGAACCAGTCGACCTTTAGGGATCCTTCCAAATGTGGCCATTACTTTGAGAAGGAAAATTGTTCACATGAACGTTATCGTAGTTCAAGGACCTTTAGATTACAATCTACTTGTTGGACGCGACTATATTTATTGCATGGAGCTGTCGTTTCCTCACTCTTTAGAGTAATGTGTTCTCCGTATGAAGGCAGAATGGTCAAGCTCGTAGACCAAATGTCATTCCCCAGTTCACACATCGCAAATAGTCAAATTCCATCCCTGAATGGTCTTTTCATGCAAGAAATGTCTCATCGGTCTCCATTTCGTTTTCCCAATGAGCACGAGTGATTTGGGAAGATGTGACTAAAACCCCGGGGGCATGCACCTTGGTCTGCTTCGGCAAAAAAACTCTGGGTATAGGGCAGGTTTCAGCAAAGGATATATGACTAGTCTAATATCCGTCCATCTAGGAAAAGGGAATTAGACCGGATAAGATACCTCCGTTAGTAGGTAAGCCTTTCCTGATAAAACAAATGTTTTGTCTGCAAATTGAGGGGTAACCTGGAAACTCTGCTATGCTATACTTGGGGGCATGCAAACCTTTCCGCATGCAAGTGAAGAGAGGCTATTTATTTTTTAAATTTGTAGGACCTATAACCCTTTAAACCCATAAGGCTAGTCATTTCCTAACTTGCATAAAGAGAGGATTTGTGGCAAAGATTTAGAGATGTAAGCCACTTCAAAATAGCATCTCGAAATGAGACATTTTCTTCATACGAATGGTGAGCAATGTTGTCGCAGAGTTGAAGCTCGTTAAAAAATAAACTCTCGACGAGCAGTTTTACCGCATAGTTTAGGCTCGTTAAAAAATAAACATAAGTCATGAGCAAGTGTTTCTCCCCGCGTTTAAGCTCATTAAAAAATGAACAGGTAAATAACCATCACGAATGTCTTATTGCCAGCTTTTGAGCCTTGTTTGTGCTCTCGCCATCCCCTCTACTCTGTTTTTAGCCGATCATTCACCCCCATAAGATTGTTTACCCCTTCAAGGAACATTTGCAAAGAGTGACTCTGCTAGCCATCCTTGTAACACTGTAGTGATTGGAAAATTCCAAACCTTACCTGGAATCAACTGCAAACCGAAACTATCACTCGTTGCTCGAAGACAAGTATTCCTTAAGCTCTTTTCACCTGACTCGTAAAATATGAAAATATTGTCGAGCGATTGGCCTCTCTGGCTCGTTAAAAGGCATCAGAAGTTTTATCCCTCCTCTAGATTTTAATATTTTTGGACCTGAGGGATTACTACACAAAAAGATCAAGAACTTGTCTTGTTCAGCTCGTTAAAACTATCGAAAATTCATCCCTTTTGTATTATTTTATGCTTTTTTGGACCTAAGGGATTATACAATGAAAAAGAATCTTCAGAGTTTTCTTTCCGTTTCTTTCAGACTCTCTAAAATTAAAAGAGGTCGAGTTATCTTTGTCGTTAAACTCGTTAAACTAAATAGCGACAAACTCATCCAACGGGACGAGAACGAGTTTCACTGTCGCTAGGCTCACTAAAATATAACGACAGGTTCTCCTGAAGGGTGGATTATGAAACAAGCATATGTTATCCTCCTCAAGCTTCACAAAAATAAAGAGGTACTAGTCAGCAATGACTGGGGAAAATTGGGAAGAAAACAAGAAGAAACTTTATTCGTATCAAGTCACTCTTGAACATGACAGTTTCCTTCCGCATCCAAGCCAGGTTGGGTTGTTCCGTTCATTGGTCCTCACCATTGGTCCATCACACCATCCATCTCTAGGGTTAACGCTACCAATCCATCGTCAGTGTTGCTGATATGTTCAAGAGAAGTCATTCAAACAATTCACCTGAGTCTCACCCACTTCAATTCATTCATTCTTCATCCCTTCATGACTGCCACCCTGAACCTTCATATCGTCAGTTTGTTTTCACCTCCGAAATAATTTTCTTCATTCCGTGTCGTTGATGTGGGATTCATTAAGGCCCTCCTGCAATGTGTTGCTTCTTGTCAACATCTGCTCATTATCCAAGAAGTTGACTTAGGAACAACCCTTTCAGTACTTTGAAGCTTGCATGCCTCAATGGAAAGTTTCTCACTTTCGGAGACAGGTTTACATCAATGACCTTCGACTGAGAGATTTTGCATAGTGTTCGACACCAAGTCCCTTTCTCACACCACGTAGATTGTACCGTAGTACCTTTAGGGTCATTTTCATTATTAGTGATTCCTCTCGCGCCTCTTAATAACCAACATCATTGGCTAGTAATCAGGCGATGTATTTCCATGTTCGACTCCAAAAAATCTTTCACATGGATCGACTTGTACTCCGAGTGAAGATTGGCCGAGTTTGAAGACCCTGGATCTAGTTTCATCCATCCGGGCTGCAATATATTCAGGAATATAAAAATATCTAGTGTACATCATTGTCGAACAGATGATCATCCAAATCAAAGGATGATGTGTCCATATCATCAGTCTGTCAAACAGACGATCGTCTGTCCTATGTACATGAAAATGAGTTTATAAAGCTCAACATGGAAATGCCTACCTCAGCTAGATCATGAGAAAATGTCATCATATAATGTATTGTATTTTATCTTATTACAGGTCACCTCCCAGCTCAGAAAAACTTTAGATCCTCATAGCAAAGCATTTCACCCGACATAAAAAATGATTAACGACTTCATGCTTTAGGGTGCAACTGTTATAGATATTTTTGGGTACTTCAACCCAAATCACAAATGTCCATAAACTGAGGGCTCTTAAGTCCCTAAAAGGATTGCTTCACTACCTAAAGGAACAAGGTCAACTGATTACATCATCTCCCAGAAGTTCTCCACTGAAAACTTCTCATAAATGGTCAAAACTTGACCATACTGAAAGCTCCATGCAGGAGTGTGATGTAGATCACCTTCCCAATGAACAGGGTGCGATGCATACTATTTTTCTCTTTTGTAGGGTGCGATGGTCGGGAATGGATAAATGGCAGGGACAAAAATGCGAGGTGGAAGATCACGGAATCTTCCAGAAGCTTCACCTATGACACTTGCCACTCCATTTTCGACCAAGGATGAGTAAATTATCTTCATTCTCCAAGTGGAATTAGGAACTATCAGAGAGAAGACACTAATCAGGATCCCAAAAGATGACTCACCTCTCTGTAGTCATCTATATATGGATCCCTCATCACATTGATCCATGGGCTGGAATTTTGTAATCTATAGAGAAGTGATGTCAGTATTATTGTGTACATTCATAGTGTTAAGTGATTTTTCTTTGCTTGAGGTGAAAGAAGGGCTTCTTAGCTGGAGGATGATGCTGGGTCAGAGCTGCTCATGGTTGTAATCCTCTTCCTACTTTTATATGAATAAAGCTATTGTTGTTTCCTTCCATGTCTTGGTGTACTTGTTTATATGTGGTTGTATATGGTTAATGCACATCTGATCCTACATTATTTGTGAATTTAGATCCTTGTTTCTTGCATAGTAGTATGTTGGTATGATTTTACAGGTCACTTTTGAAGCTGAGTAGACAAAGAGTCAACAAAAAAACTCTATCAAGAAGGAGAGGGAATCGAGCGCAAGACTCAGGTTGGCCCTCTTGATTCTCTTCTCATCTATTTTCATAAAAGGAATCAATAGTAGACTTTGATTGTTCGTTTCTAAGATAGCCACACATCTTAGTGGGAATAGCAGCATCCGTGTGGACATTATTCCCGTATAACAAGGCACCAGCAGAGACACACATCCAAAGGTTAGCAGTAGGGGTGTGTGAAGCACGGGAAGAAATGGCTAAGGTTCAGTTGGAGTTGAACCTTCAGATAGTAGAGTTGCGGTTGAAGGTGCAACCTTCAACTCCTCTAGAGGTAATAGAACAACATGCCTGCACCATTACATTGGGGAAGGAGGAGATCAGCAGTGCAGTTAGGGACTGCACCAAAGTGTTGGAAGAATCATTCGAGGTCCTCACCACTCTATAAGAGGACCCAAACATACAACGCTTTGAAATAGAGGGACGTAAGCTGTAGAAACAATATGATGATATAAAAGGGACCACACAAACAATGGCCCTTACACAGAAGTTCTCACGGATGCAATAGGCAAAAGCACTTAAGGAGCAGGTGGATGTAGTGCAACACAAGGAAGCGGTTTTGAAGGTGCACCTCCAACCATGGATCGATGAGGCCTTTTTCATCACAACGTCGATTCAAGGCAATCTCACACAAATGCAGGGGATGCAGGAGTGGATGCAGGAAGGAGTTAACTAGTCTCTGAACAACGTGTCTAGGAGATACAGCAGGCAGTCGCTCAGTGCGCTGCCAACATTGCAGCAGTCCATGCAGAGTTGGGAAGTCTCCGTGCGAAGATCTGTACACTAACTCAGTAACTCTAGGGTAGCTCATGATGTTTGTGTTGGGGTCTTGTTTGGCGTGGGATCGCTCAAGGCAATTTTTGGGGCTTGAAGCCCAGATTTTGACCAAATTCAATGTAAAGACTTTGTGTTTTGTGGGCGTGGAGTGCGAAGATTGTAAATGAGGCATAGGGTTGTCTGCCCTCATTTTTGTAATGTAATGTCAGCTTTAGAAATCTACCCATGGTCTACAAACCATGGGATTGTATAAATAGAGTGAGGCTCTAAGTTGAAATAACAAATGGAGGAATGCAGGAGGAATAATTTCATCTCGGTTGAAGTGTAAAGATGAGTCTTTTGGTCGTAGAGTAGGAGAAGGCTCTACAACTGAGTGTGCAGATGCCTAGTAGTCCATAGCTGAGCGCGTGGACCCTTGCAGCTGAGTGCATAGGGTGAGTCAAGTCTGTAACCTTTGGAGAAGTAATAAAGAGAAGTTTTACATCATTTTTGCGTATCTTTTTCCTGTTTTGCACATTGTGTGTATCGGATATAAATTGTATTTTTATTATTTATATGATGCATGAAACTATACGAATGTGTTGATCCAGTGAATATAAGATAAATTATCTATTTACGTGAAGATAACTAACTATTATAAGAAGATAAGTAAGATATGTAGTGTAAAATGGGGAATTAATGTAAATCACTCCTAAGGCAGGGCGAAATCAACTCAACCACTGTGGGGGCTACGTGAGGCAATTGTAATAGATTGCAAAGGTCTCACAGGTCAGGTCAGTGTGCGAGGTTCCCTGCACAAAGCTATTCCCAATTGACCTAAAATTGACCCCTTAGACGTCTCTAGGGTGTGGAAACTTGGTTCCATCATCCCCCCATACTGCTTCGGGTGAGATCGTAGTCTGTGCTCCATGGGATGTTTTCAAAAGGGCCAGTAGTACATGGATTTGTTTGGCTAATTAACATCGAAACTGGGTTAGGCCCCATCAAGCTAACAAATGGTTTCGTTGTTAGGACTCGATCTGCATAGAGATGTCTCATGTTGTATCATTGGAATCCAACTAGGAAGGAAATTGAAGGTTGGTTGGACAGAAGAATTCACAAGTTCATGACACAGGAGAACAAGAATCTATGACTAACAAAGGAAGAATGGTTAGACTACTAGTTGTACATAGAGATCCATGAAATATTCCTTGCATCCTTCCCTATGGAGTTGTGCAAGTAGATTGAGAAGCTAGCAGATAACCAAGGAAGGTGGAAACTTGACGGTCATATTGTGTGGACTCCAAAGTTGGTGCACAAATTGGAAGCATCAGAATATAAGCTCGTGTGCGCTATTGATCATTCGCTCATCAGATTATAGGAGGATTCATCACTGAATTCACGATAGACACTTTAGTTAGCTATTGCGAGGCAAAGCGATGCTTTCTCAAAGGGCCTTGAGGTAAGTATGTAAAGTCCCTGAATACTTGGATTAGAATTTAATTGTGTCAGAAGAGGATTATGCAGTTACATTGATGTCCAGGGATACATGTAGTTGAAAAAGCTGCAGGAATGAAAGAAGTAAGGGACTAGAAAATATCCCTTTGATCTCACCTTTGCAAGGAGACGAGGAAGAGCTCGTGAAGTTATCTCTGCAAAGTGTGATCCATTTTATAAGGCATAAAATTGCACGCATACCACCCCCACCCACACCACCATCACCTCCATCTTCGACCGTACCAACACCACCACCACCATGAGTCAATATGGCAAGCACAATAAAGTTTCCCATGTTCAAGGGATTGGGAAATGAAGATCCGAACCAATTTTGGTTCGTGGTAAAAGTTGTATGGGAAGCACAAGGAGTTACAGATGATAATATAAATAAAGCAACATCGGTTAGCACTCAAAAGGATCGCATGCTAACCCAATACATTAAGCACTCAAGTGATAATCCAAATGCGGGAATCAGGGATATCCAGATTGCACTTATTTGTGTTGAGTTTTATGTTTTTTTGATCTACGCAAATAAGTGTTGCCCCGAACTATGTTTTGGATTCTAAATCTATATGTGGCTAAAGTTCAAAGAACCTTGTGACACTACAATGCTTGGCCAGTCCCATTTCCATCTTTTTTTGGCTTCGTTGTAGCATTTGGTCTATGAATTCTTGATGGAAAATATGATCTGTTTATAAGGAATGATTTTATCAATCGATGAACCCATGTCTAGTATGGGAAACCTCATGCCTATGCTAAGTTTTCTACCCTCTATGTTCAAGCATATCCAACTAGTATAAATGGAGAAGGGAAAAATCGAAATGTGAAAACCTAAACTAGAGGTCTTACATAATTCTCTGAAGGAACAACCTCTTCTACTCTCAATAATTTAGGATCCCTCTTCTATCCCAAAAGTAAATAAGTGCCTATGCACAATCCTATTTCAAAAATAAAAAAGGCAAAAGAAGAGAAAGGCTTCCTGCGTAGAGAGGTGAAGCAAGCGACTCCACTAGGGTACTGTCTAGGCTCGCTGGTAGTGGAGAAATGTTTGTGTTCCTACATGACTTCATAGGGGTACTGTCCAGGTCCACTAGTAGCGAAACAACACCAGAGATGAAAAAATTATACTCTAAAAATATTAAGCTCGCAATCGAAATCACCCTTCCCTCTTTTAAACATTGTGATTTGGCTCCATTTTCACTTATGCTCAATTGAGTCTGTACAAGGTGAACTGTGCCAGCCCACGGGGTATGTGGGGAGGCCATACTAATGTGCACAATGAATCAATACTTCCCGAATGGCCAAGGCCCTGCGCTGAAAATGAACCAAAACAGAGAAGTTGGTATTCAACTAGTGTGTCACCAACTGTTGTAAAGGCTGCAAGACCCTCTAAAATTTTGGCTTGCGTCCAAATTTTAAAGGCTTCATTGGTTTTTCCTTTGATGGTTGCAACACTCATGCTCACTCCATGAGCTCTCATAAAGTCTTTTCACCTTTTTGCTTGTTGACTAGTAGTCGTCTTTTGACATGTTGATTTCTTTGTAATGCTTGTGATCTTATTCTGGTGAGTTTAAATTTTTGTCTTGGTTTTTTTAGGTTTTCTTCACTAGTGAAGACCCATCACACTTACACAAAAATTTGTACGCACTTTTGCACAAGTTTCATCACAGTTGTTCGAAGCTCTATCACAAGTGTCACACGTGTCGCTCTCAACTCCAAGACAATATCCCCGAGGGCATGTTTTTTCTTGTTTTCATGGTGGTATATGTGTCTCATCGTTAAGTATGCTAATTTTATGATTACAATGTCATTTTTCACAATTTTTCTTGCTTTTGAGACTTAGCCATATTCCTGAAAATATACCCGACTGGAGAACAATCTTCTGCCGAACTCCAACTGAGCTACACTACGTAGTCTCAACCCTTAGTGACCATACTCTGCTACCCAGAATGGTGTAGTGCTTGAGGTTTTCTTCTAGGTCATATGCAGTAAACTACCTCCCCGTCCAATTGAGCTATGCATTTCTCAAGCATAGTTGTGAACCCTCCTTCTTTCCTATCGGAAGCCCACACTTCTCTCAGAACTAGTCTGCATTACTTAGAAAAACTACATAGACATGTTGATCTGATCCTACCATCCCATTCTCTGCACTATTCTCAGAAATTTCATAGAACTACCGAGCTGACCCTTGTTGCCTTGCTCTACACTGCATCCAGAAATTGCACATACATGTCTAGAAGTTACCCTGCTACTGTTCTACATTGTTCCTAGATATTGTGTAGTCATGCCCAATAGGTCCCTATGCAACACTTCTCTGTCTTCCAGCTAGAAATTGCACATTCATGACCACCACTCCCTCTATAGCCCTACGTTGTCTTCCATCTAAAAACTTCACAGAACTGGCCAGTAGTCCCTTTGCAGCCCCACTCTGTTCTCCCATTGAAAATTATGCAAACGACGCTCGCCTGAAGGTCCCACCTTGTAGCTCAGACTCATGACTCTCACTATTTAACTATGCCTCCCAATGATTACTACACAACTTTTCCTGATAGTGTAGGTTCTCCTCCTAGAATTCACATTCGAGCCTCAGTTGCATTATGCGCTATCTCAGTGAGTTGTCCTCCTCCTTGACACCCAGAACATGATAAAAATGCACCTTGGTAGACTAGGATGTTTTGGATTTGATATGATCCTAACATGAGTGAATTTCAAGAACAGTTACACTCGTAGATCATCAAGAGACATCAAATGACAGGAAGAAGGAGCACATATGATAGAGGACTTGCTTGTAGCTGGACAGATGTACCAAGTATATCAAGCAATAAGAAAAAGGAACACATGCATTGAACCATCAAGAAATATGAGGACCATTCAGGACCTCACAACATTATTCCATGCGGAGGAGAAGACAAAGCACACAAAGAGTACATCCATCACTCACCAGCGCAACAGCTTGACATGGACACCACAGTGAGCCAATACATGTCAATAGTTGCATGTCGAATTGTGCCATCAACTATCTTGGCCACATCATCATTATGGGCCATATCTGTTGTGACTGAATGTAATGTAAAGTGAAGTCCAATGAACGCACACAAAAGTCAAAGAGTCATGTTAGTTGAAAATTCAGGGGAATTTGACTAGTCATGAGGGTAGTCCAAGAGCCATAAGGGTCAAGCATCACCCTTGGCTATATATATCCCTTCCATTATACGAGAAAGGAATTTTTACCTTGGCTCCTCCCATATAGCCTTGAGATTTTTCAGCCTATTATTTGATGAGTGAGGAGTGGCTCCAATGTCCCACTAGCAAGACTAGTGAAGTATGATGTACAAATGTGTCTTGGGACTTTTTGTTAATTCAGGAGCCTATTCAGGCCAACACAATTTCACACATGTTTTGTAGATGTTTGTAAGACTACTCTTTAAAGATTTCTAATGCATGTTTCCTTAACTTGTACTAAGATAATTAAACTACTTTCATTATTTTAGTACTTACATTAGTGAAGATGTACTTTTATTTTTATCACTGTTGTCTCATCTGTGTGGATTACATTGCAAGGCATTAGACAAATCATTCTTTTTTTTCTTGATTATAATGACCATCACCTCTGTGTGGAGTACTTTGCTTGATAGTGTACGTGTTTTCCATTTCACATTAATCTTAATTACTGTCGCATCTATTCTGGACTACTCCTTTGGATGTTGGTCGTACCTTTGTTGTTTCACATGTGTCTCTCCTTGTATGGTACTACTACCTCTCGTCTAGGGGTTCACTTTTACCCTTACCTTTACAGTACGAGAAACAGACACAAGTTACATTACGCACTCACCAAGAATCCTAACCTCACTTTTTTGAAGATACAAGCATAACATTTTCACGTCTTGAACAACAAGATCTAAGGAAAATATCTAAGATAATGGAAACTGTGCCTTTTACCGTATGGGATTCCTGCACCAAACTGTGTGAGGTCTAGTTTGGACTTCTCATCAGGGAGATCCCCTTTGTTGGTGTGTCCAACACCATCTATAGGGACCAAAGCAGATGCATAAGGGGAAAATTAGATTAAATTATTAGAATATCATGGGGGAACCATTTCCCTCGAAAAGGTGAGATTAAAAACTGGTAAGGAACATGAGAAAAATGCATTTAGTAATGTTAGAGACTGGGGAGAGCATGATTCTTCCCAAGTATTTCTCACTTTATTACAACATATTTTTCTTCCTTTTTGTTGAGTGAATTAGGGCACATTACATGTAGTATCAAAGATATAGGTTCAATATTGAGGCCTATGGTCCAACCCACAACTGGAATTTAACAAATTCATTCGTTAGAGGAAATTTGAACCTAAAAGGGCCCATGAAATTGTCATGTAATTTCCACATAACAATATGTGAAGCTATCAAAATCCTTTAAATTTAAAAATAGGTACATCTATGTATTATCAAGGGAAAAAAAGAAAAAATACTATTTTTATAATTGTTTTTTTTCCTTGTCTCATTATAGGTTTACTAAATTTTAAGTGTAGACACTCATTGGATACATAATTAAATTCCACATCCAATGAGTACCCATTATGAATACTTTTGAGAAGGCCCGCATTGATAAAAAAATTAATATACGTTAAAAAAGTGTGTTGAACACGCGTTTTAATGTATCTTCATTTTTTATCAATGTGGGCCTTCTCAAAACTATGCATAATGGGTACTTGTTTGATGTAGAATTTATTTCTACGTATAATGAGTGTCTACACTTGAAAATTGAGTACTCGTAGATAAACCAAAACTACAATTAAGAAAAATAGTTTTCTTCTCTTCCCTCGAGAATTCATAACACTTATTTTATTATTTAAATTATTATTTTATTATTTTTCTTGAGGATGCCACTTTTATGTATAAATTTCCTCTAACGGTTTTGCTACATAAAGGTAAGAAGAAAAGAAGACGTTTATGACAAAATCATCTATAAAACCTCTTGATGAAGAAGAGAAGATCTAGGTGTAGTTAGGGGATGAAGCTTCACCTCCTACAACACAACTAATGGAAATGATAAAGGGCCTTAAACTAGAAGTAACCAGTGTTACAGAAAATAATGAATGCTTTCTCATTAAGAATTTTACTGAAAAATAAAATGTTAAACTTATAAAACTAAAGGCAAAGGATTCCTCCAAGTAGAAAAATACAAATTGTATTGTTCGAAATGAGGATGACAAATTTAATAGTGAGGACGAAAATGAGAAAAAGTCAGAGAAAGCACTATTGAATGTAGCTAAACAAGGGAAAAAATAGAAAGTAGAATTAAAGGGAGTATTCAAAAATGCTATACCTCCAAATTTTGATGCTGAAATATAATAAGAAGTAAAGGCATGTTTTTTGAACATAAGTAAATAATTCTAGGTGTATGGGTATCCTATAAATGTGAAAGATAGACTAGCGATATATTTGATGCAGGGAAATGCCTCATTATTGTGCGAATATGTAATAATAGTGCATAACATAGGAGTGAAGACTATAAATTGGAAATATTTCCCAAAGTATTTCAAGAAGAAGTACATAACATAGAGGTACTATGATGACAAAGAAAATGAATTTCACGATTTGAAGCTAGGTTAGATTACCATCAATGAATTTGTGTCCATATTTACCCATCATCTGAGATGTGTTCCCTATATTTGGGAGGAAACTACTGTAGTTCAACATTTCATTAACGGTCATCCCATTTCATAAAAAGCAAGAATTAAGTATGATAACCTAAACACTATGGAAAAAGATGTTACAAAAGCCAAAATTTTCTATAATAAGTCTTAAGCAAAAAAGTGAAAATCAAAATCATGGCCAAGTAAGAGAAAGGACACATTTGTAACCTGAAACAAAACGTAAATTCTCTACTTTTAGAAATGATAGTAGAAAAAATAAAAATAGTTTCTTTAACAAAAGTTAGTAGTAATAACTTACTAAATCTATAACGAGGTAAAAAAAAAAGGATTTGAACAATAAGGGAAACAATGGAAAAGAATGAGAATATTTGAAGTGTTTGCACTACAAATGTCCTCTTCTGATTCAAAACTTCTTGTACAATAAAATATCAATTCAATCCATGCAAGAAGTGCAAGAAGCCCCTAAGGTGAATCGTGTAGCCAGGAACATACCTTGAATTAATGGAGCACTTGAAGATCAACAAGAAAGACACTAGTCTATAATGAATGTTATTGAATGTATGATTCTAGACCAATTTGTGTTCATTTTAATAGATCAAGGGGAAGTCTAGTTTATGTCAGCGCAAAACATTGGAAATATGTAAGCATAATGGAAGATGTCAAAATTACTGGCTAACTCAACTAGCCACTACTAATAAAAGAAAATGTGCTAGCTACAAAAAAAAAGTATTTTGTTAAATTATATGGATGTAGATCAGCAATGAATCTCAATGTGTTTCCTTCAATACCTTATGATTTACTAGTAGGGATGGACTAGTTGGAAAAAAAATAGGTCAATAATTTAGTTTTCTACATAAAAATGTTACCTATACCATAGAAGAGGGGGATGTACAAATTACTAAAGAAATATGAAGAACAATGTCCTCGAGACAAATCTCAACTCTACAACTTAAAACATGTGGCCAAAAACATTATAAGTTGTTGATTGTGAAAATAGAAGAGCTCACATAGAAATCTATGATCCAAACTTTAGATGATTCAGAAGTATTCGTAGAGCTCAATGATCTATTCCCTGATGAAAATTTTGATTTAGATCCTAAAATGGATATTGATTTAAGAAGTGAACTAGTATCTCGGGCCACACCAATGTCTAAAGCACCCTAGAAAACGTGTGTACTAGAACCAATGGAATTAAATATGAAATTACAAGAATTGTTGGACAAAGGGTATATCAGGCCATGTGTTTCCCCTAACGTAGCATATGTGTTAATTGAAATATAAGAAATGGAACATTTAGAATCTGAATTGACTATAGGAAGCTAAATAAGTTGATCATTAAGAAAAAATATCACGTGCCTAAGATAGATGATCAATTTTATTAAGTAAGATAAGCCATTGTATCTCGTTATCATCAATTTCAGATTAAGGAATAAGAAATACATAAGATGACATTCAAAACTTGATAGGGGCACTATGAATTTTTTAGGCTTCCATTAAAGTTTACAAATTCTTTGGGTACATTCCTGTGCTTAATGAATATTTTTTTTTGTCCATACATGGAGAAATTTGTGTTGATATTTATTGATTACATTTGAATGTATTCAAAGACTCTTGAGAAACGTTAAAACCACATGAGAATTTTTTTAGAAAGACGTAGAGAACAATATCTTCGTGGAAATTTCACTGTATGTGTATTTTTTCTGAACATTATCAAATACTTGGGACATGTAATTTTCAAATAAGGAATTGCAATATACACCAAAAAGGTCAAAGAAGTCCTAATGTGACCTTTCCCAAAGGATGTGGTATACATTAGATATTTGATGGGAATCAACGGGTACTATTGTAGATTTATTGAAGGATTTTCTAAACTAGCCTATCCAATAGCCTCATTATAGAAAAAATGAGTTAATTTTAATTGGACAAAAAGATGCTAAGAAACATTTGACAAGTTGAAGCATTTGTTATTAGTAGCCCCTATATTGAATTTTTTTGATCCTATTAAGGACTAAATTGTGTGTATAGATGCCTACCTAGAAGGGTTAGGAGGGGTATTGATACAAGACAATAATATAATAGCCTATGAGTCTAGGAAATTGAGAGATCGTGAGAAAAACTTATTTATCTATGATCTTGAATTGGCTGCAATGGTAGATGCATTAAAAAAATGGCACCAGTATTTGTTTGGCCACAAAATTACCCTTATTACTAATCATAATAGTTGGAAGTATAGTTGCTTGGGAAGGGATGTACTCTTTTTTCTTATTATACCAAAAACAAGTGTAAATGAAATCAGTTATGAAATTTCTATAATATTTTTAACGATGTTGGATACCACCAACGTACAGGGGGTCTCCTTGATGTGCAATCCAAATAGACCTCACATCATTTGGAGCAGGAGCCCAATATGGAGTATTGACCTAGCCATTGTAAGTGTAAGGTTCACCTTGGTTTTAATGAATAACTTACAATATTATATACATAAGCCTTGAAAAAAAGGTATATTCACATGGTGAAACATTGGTTGCAATGTGTAAAAGGAGACTTTCAGGGTCAGGACACAAAAGTGATCCTATAGAAGGAAGTAATAGTAATAACCTAAGAGATACATATGAGCAAAGAAATATTTGTTAGCTCTCTAGAAAAATAGTTCAAATAGGCACAATGATCATTAAAACACATACACCATACCTTCAACAAGAGAAGTAACAAGGCCACCAAAATAGTTCAATTTCCTTAGTATATGTGAACGAAACATATAGCTCAAACATCCAAAGAATATTGCTAATATGTTCACAATACATGCATGAAAATTTGTTGTCTCATTAAGTTCAAATTATAAAGTGAAATATCCAAGTAAATAGTTACAATGACGATACACTAGTTCCAATACTGGAACACTAAGTCACTTCTTGCTTCTCCAAATAATATTTTCCTCTCCTATGCAAAGTAGAGAAGCCAAAACTAGGTCTCCAAAGCATAAGCCTCCAAAATCCTTTTACTTGACTTATGAGGTTTCTTTTATAATAAGGTGAATGACCTTTCATATCTTCATGACGTTTGAATTACCCTCATGATTCTTTGACTTCCACTAGGGGAATTTTGATCTCTAAAATGGGCGTCCTAAGAAAAATGTACAACCAAAATAAAATGTATAAGAACCAATAGGATTTAAGATGATAATTTCAACCATGGTGGATGATTCATGATTTGTGGATTAAAGAAGTGAAAAGATTAAAAAATAACAAATTAAGAAAACTATTTTTTCAACTCATATTTTCAGCTTGTTTAACTATGGTTTTACTCAAATTTCAGGTGGGAGTAATCAATGGATGTAAAATTTAATTACTCATCCAACGATTATGCATGTTGCATACTTTTGATGGGCTCCACAACATAAAAAAAGAGAACTACATGAAAACACATTATTGCAATCACATTTTTAATGTATTTCTCATATTTCATGTATCAAGGTCTATCTAAAGTATGCAACATGGGTAATCCTTGGACGAGGAATCAAATTTTGCATCCAACGAGTGTTTCTGCTTGAAATGTGGGTAAACCCATAGGGAGACGAGTTGAAATTATGAGTTGAAAAAAAATTGTGTTATTTTTTTCCTCGTAAAGTTGATGATGTAATGTAATCTTATTTTATTATTTCCACTATTATTTTATATTTTACTTAGGAGGCCCATTTTAGACATCAAAATTCCCCTAATGCCCTTTGTACTTTTAAACAACTCTTAAAATTATAAGAACTTCTGGGCTTCTCCTAAATACATTTTGTTTTGTGTAACTTTCCATATTCAACATATGACTCTTGGATTTTCACCCATTACATTTTGTCCTTTTCTTGAGAATACATCATTAAATTCCACATGATGGTGTGACATGGCACATGGACACACATTGACAAATATAATGATACTTGTACAAGTTACAAATTGATAATGATAACATGGACTTCATGATGAGGTGGAAATGACAAGTTGTCTTCCTTGGTGCTTCATCTTACATTATTGATGATAAATTTGATATATGCTTCATCTTCATGGAAGATCTAATTTGTTTCTTATATTCACCCTCCAAAGGGTGTTTTATCAATATAAGAATCCTCTAGGTAATCATGAAATGTCTTATTTCTGTCTCGTTCCATGATCTACTTCATGTCTCCATGATTGTTCTTCCTTATGATTATTATTTGCAAGTGTTCTTTATTCATCCTCTTTATTATCTTCCTTGAGCATCACCTTGCCATGATAATATAAGACTCTTTCTAATGAAGATCATTCATGAAAAAGCAAAATAAATCTTAAAAGCATCTATTCTATCATTACCTATCTCATGGAATGATTGGGTCATAACAGGGCTTTGAGAGTGTTAAAATAACAAGGCTTCATTAGGAGAGCATAGTCAAATTCATCAAGGCTCACAAGAAGAATTGAAGGTGCTCTTGTGTGCTCATATAAGAGAGAGATAACTCAAGGGTGTAGATTGCAGGTCTCAAGAATGAATGATGATAATGATGGTTAATGTCCACTACAACCACTCTTTGGTCTATCGGACCTAAAGAAACAAATTATTTAGTTTGATTTAAGATTTTATTCCTATGCTCAAAAGGCTTGGAGAGAAGCCTCCCGGCTCACTATAATTTTGACATCGTAAAAGGCTAGGAAGTTCAGTATTGCAACAAAGATTATGAAACTGAGATCTAATGTTGCTCTACTGAGGGCACTCTAAGAGGAAGTTATTTTCTACCTAGATGTTCATATTCTCACAAAGATGGCATATCCTCTCCATCCATGGTGTTTTAGGAACTCCCCAATGACGTGTTTCATTATGGAGCTCATGAGAGGTCATTTGAATTTGGGCTATGTTAATTTTCTTCTTTGACCTAATTAAAATAGAGAGATACTTTCGATCTTCTAAGGTGGGGTTGATGACCTCCTTATAATATCTTAATTTTCTTTTAGCTACTAAATATTTCTCACACCACATTTTTTCTTTGAACATAGAGGTAACAATATTTTTTATTTTATTAATGTTTTACAATGCAACGTCCTCGTCGATCTCCCAACGGTTTAACCAAGCCATCGTGTCTTTATACCAACCTCGTTTGAGGGTTAGGTGGTTTTGGCTGGAATTTAAAGCTATCTTAGGAAGTTTATACTCACCTAAGTTATTGAGTTTGTGCTTGTACAATATAAGCCTAGTCATAGCTAGGCTCTGAATAGGGAAAAGACCCACTTCTATAAGGAGAATAGGATAGGGTGTATTTCTTTTAATTCAGAGATTATACATTATAAAATGCTTCTAGATTTGATCAATATTTCTTGAGGATTCTCTAGAGATGATGCAACCCCAAACCTCACATCCATATAAGATAACAGGAGTGCCTAAAGTTTCAAAGAGGAACTTCTTTCTAGCTCACATTACAAGGTTTTCCATTTTACAATTATTTTCAAGGCGAAAATAAGCTTTCCACCTCCCATTAATCCTTTTCTCAATGCTATAGTTCGAGTGGAGCTTGTGATGAATATCAATTGCTAGTATATAAAATTAGTGTAAGTGTCCTTCCTCGATTTCATAATCATAACTTTTGTTTTGTCAGTGTTAACAATCATACCAATGGTAGAGTAGAAATCCTTAAGAAGTCTAAGTTTCTTATGAAGGTCATATGGGCACCTTGCGAGAAGAATAATATCGCCAACACAAAGAAGAAGGATGATGACTATTCAAGCTAAGATCATGCTAGCAGAGCCTGCTTCCTCTAAACAATCATCTAGCTTGTTGGTGTAAATTTCAAATAGGGTAGGGGAGAGGGGGCATCTTTGTTTAACTCCGATATTACACTTAATATCTTTTGACCACCCCACATTGCTCTTTAGCTTGGCAATTATATTCTCGTATAACCTTATAGTGGCAGCTCTCAACTTGAAAGGAACCTTTACCTCTTCTAATCAATTCCATAGGTTGTTTCTAGGAACTGTATCGAAAAATGCCTTTCTAAAGTCCACAAAACAACAAAAGAGATTGGATTTATCATTACGAAATTCCTCCAAAATGATCTTAAGTGTAACAAGGTGGTCTATTGTTGACTTCCTCTTTCTAAGACCTGCTTGGCCTTTAGCCCACTTACCTTCACTTTCAAGCCATATGCTCAACTTCTTTTGCAAAATAATACCATAGAACTTGGCTAAGAGAGGGCTGATCATAATTTTCTGATAATTAGAGGGATTATTTGTATCCCCAATTTTAAAAATAGGGATAATGAGGCTCTGAGTCAATGGTTTAGGGAACCCTCGCTTGACCACTTGATTAAAATGCTTGTTGATGGGGGTATGTGTGTGTGTATGTGTGTGTGTGTGTGTGTGTGTGTGTGTGTGCATGTTTCCCTCGATTCTTATCTAATGTTTCTATTATATGTTTTTGTATTTATATATGATGCAAATGTATATGTAGAACGTAATTAGCCAATGCATCTGTTAATGTGTTCAAACATCTCGAAATATGTTGAAACATAATATAATTAAAGTCTCATTCCAAGATATGAACTTGCAAATTCATTCTCAAAATATGAGGGTTTCTAACTGAATATTGTTTATTAAGCAGTAGTATAATGAGTTGTGAATCGAGTTTAACAACTAACTCTCTAATTCTAAGAGCAATGGATTTTGAGAAAATCTTGATAACCACACTATATTAGACAATGTTATTAGTGGTACGACCTAAACATATGCCTTGTAAATTCACTAACTCACCATTAGGGTCATATATCACCCATGTGAGAAAAGATAAATTTCATGTACTATGACAAGCACCATTAGCAAAACTGACATCAAGGCTCTATGACATCTTCAAACCAGGTAGAACAAGCAGTATGCAAACGAAAACACATTTTCAAAAGAAAACAAACACACCAAAACCAACAGCACACTAATGAATCACACAATAATGTACGAGTTATCTATGTGAAATTGAGGCAAAAATATTTTCATATGGAGCCCATTTTAGGACTTGGTTAATCAATAAAAAGAGAATAAAACTATAATTTTACCACTGGAATGACATGTCGAAATCGACTCGGCCAATTAATGGAATGATACACAATAACGACAATGCCCCCATGCCCCCTAGGGGAGTGACGGTTACGAGTAAGAAAATAAATCCCTCATTGTAGAAATGGGAAAATGGTAAAGATTATGTGAGAAAGTTTGATGGAGGATGCAAAAATCATAAGTTCGTCACGAGAAAATGATGCCCCCATGATTTATTTTTTTGAAAATTGCAGGCTCGACTGAGATGTCATTAGGCATGGTTGCTAAAAATGTTACCCATGTTTACTTAAGACAACACTTCATGATCCAAAATAGATGTCTAAAGTGGATGATTCATTACTCCAAAAATGAGGGTTTCTAGATAAGAATAAATCTCACCAAGGCTTGGGATAAAGGAGGAACAATGATGGCCATAATTCCATGGATTTTCCTCAAGAGACATAACTTTTGTGATACCTTTCACCTATACTTAATCTCCAAATCTAGAATAGTTGGATATCTGTATATCATATTTTCTTTTATCTAAAAATTTATTTGTAATTTTATTAATAAAAACAAAATTACAATATAAAAAAAAAAAAACAAAATTGATTAAAAAACATCTCACATCTAACACTCACCCATATATCTCTTATAGATCTAACATTCAGACATCTAACACTCTCCCATCCACTATAAACTAAACTGGGTTGTAGAGCACCTCTCGACACAATTAATATAATACTACAAACATGTTGGAACGAGAAAGGTTATCTGCATCAGAAGCATTATTAAACAACACAAAAGACATATTGTTTTAGTTATCCTTCCAATTGTGGGTTGGCTAATCAATTTATTAGATTACGGATTGGATATGGGACATCGAGACATGATTCAAGAACACAAGAATTTGTAAATTACGCAAAGGATGGTAGAGACCATGCGACATCTTGTTTTAGTATGAACATGTTGGCATGACCAAGGTTATTTACGTCACAAGCATTATTAAACAACAAAAAATACATAATGTTTTAGTTATCCTTCCAATTGTGGGTTGACTAATCAATTTATTGGATTAAGGATTGGATATGGGACATCCAAACATGATCCGAGAAGTCAATAGTTCATAAATTACACAGAGAATGGTGCATATGCTATGTTCAACTTGAGTCTTTGCAAACTCTAAAATGTATTCCCTTCTTTATTCCCAATTTCCTTAGATAGAAGTGATGGCTTTTGTTGTTTGTGTTGCAGATCAGATGATGGGAGCACCCCAACTATATCCTGACTCTATGGTTGTTACCATTGTTTTTTCGAGTGAATGTTGATTCATCCAAAAGCTTCCATAGCTTGGAGCATTAAAATAGACACAATGAAAGAAGACATATCAATTAGAATTTCCCAAAAGAAATTGAAACTACATCAGAACTTAACTTCAGCTCAACATGGTTATTGTCTCTCTATGAATTTTCTAATCTTGTGACCCTTGAGCTCTCATATATCGTCATAACATCCTCTTGTAAAATACATCAAAATAGTTGTTTGACGAAGTAAATCTCTGTCGTTGAGCATAGTAACATTACGTTGTCAACTTACCACCATTCACGCTTATTGTGTCCTCCATACCACCTATCGTAACACACCAATCTATATATAACTATTACATTAACCATCTATACTCCTCCACATGCCTCGACTCCTTGAATTTGTTGTAGCATACATCACCCCTCAACTTCACTGTTACCACCCTTCATGGCTCTTCGTTGTGTCATATAACATCGACTTGTGACACCATTACATTGGTTGAATGGTATGCGATATTGCCATATAGCTTTCAGCTGACAACATTGAATACTGCTATACCATATACCAATTACTCCCATACCATAGTTGCCATACTGCCATACTTCTGTCATAATAATACTCTGTCAAGGTATTCTGTTTTTATCATTGTAATACCTAATTACGTTGAGACATAGTTAATACTTTTGGGATCTATAGAATCCCAAGAACTGAGCTAGGGAGATTGTGAATATGTCTAGACTCATACTGAAATTATCATGAGTATTATAGGTAGCCACAAAATCCAAAACAATGGATTTATATGCTTTCTCTATGGCACTAAATGGCATAACATCTCCATAATTGCCATTCTCATCAGGACGGGGAATGACCCAAGCATCATGATGTGTCGAAATCATGTTAATCGAAGCTGTGTTTAGAGGTGGAAGCGAAAAATTTCCCATAAACAAAGAGTCTTTGAAAATACCTACCCCAACACTCTCGTAAGGGATATTGCTAATCCCGACATATGTCACATTTCCAAAATAGGGTAGAAACCACACAAAACATTGCATGGGTCCAATTATGACCATGTACAATATTTTAATTGAAATTAGCATCAACAAGTTCTACTTATAGGTTAACAGTTTTTCCTTCTAATTGAATTGGCTAGTCATTGAGAATACCATATGGACAGGAACCTTTACCATCAAAATCTTCCAATGTATTAGGGTACTGGTTGAGAGGTGTATAACCAATAGCTTTCTAGCATGAAAAGGACATGATGTAAGTAGAAGCACCATCAGTAATTATAGTCTGATGAATAGTCTTCCCTTTGATAACAACTTGTATAAGAAAGTCACGTTGGTGCGGGAGATGAGGAACATGGTTTTTGAGATAAAAAGTAATAAGGTTTCAATATGTAGGATCAATCCCTCCTATGGAAGATAGTAATCCTTTCCTTTGCGATGGATAATTCTGAAGGACATCCAAAGCTGACATCACCGAAGGCACTTGAGCTAAATCTTCCACAATGTTATAATGTTGAGTAGCTCATGCATTCATGTTATATGATGACGTTCAGAGAACACCTTTGGGAGGTGGTGAGATAATGAAACCATTACTGGGTTTTTCAATATGAAGAGGACCAGAATTGAGTGGAGTGGAAGTGGAAGTTGTATTATTGGTGTCATTTTGCACAACTCATTTGGTAGGGTCATGATAATATTTTGATCAAGTAGCAGTAAATACATGTCTTACCACTCATAAAAACCTAAGAGCATCAAGATGTAGAGGATTGAGGTTGATCTACAAATTGAGTCTGCTATAATCAAAAGGGTTCTTTCAACATGGTTGGTGTCCCTGGTGTGTCTTTTAGAAGACGACTAACCTTACTATAGTGGGGAAATCCTTGGTATAATGATGTTTTTCACATATAAGAAGATGATATTTTTGCTTGCATTTGGATGTATCATCAGTAGAAGGTTTAGGAGAATCCCATTTAGGGGTATCATATGTAGCCTTAACTTTACCCTTTTTTTGCCCTTTTGAGGCTTTTTCTATTGCGATAGATTGGATAATATTCACCTTGACAGTTTTAGGACTATTTTTGGAAGTATTTGAAGGAGGAAAAGGTGTACTAGCAAGATCAAATTTATGCTTCATAGAAGCAGAAGAAAAATTACTATAAGGTTGAGTGATTGAAACAATAATACCATCAAAGAATGGTGTCCCATAGGTTGAGAAGATGTCAGATTGGTTGAATGTCACAGGGACTTGGGTAGGAGATTGTAGAATGTGCCAGATTGTGAACATACACAATCCATATACTTAGCATGGATGTTGGCGTTTTGTTCATTCAGATAGGCACCCATGTTATTTTAGTAAACCATTTGGTTTGAAGCTCATCAGGTATGTCGAACATCATAAGATGACACAGGCATTTCCCTTCATGGATGTGATTGGAGATATGAGTAGGAGTCATGTGTTTCAAAAACATTAGGAGATGGGTCCCTGGTTCATATCAAACTGGTAGCTAAAAGTGAGTGAGAAAAGCCATAACCAAGGTATTGGAATCTTGAAAGGCACCTTGAGGTAACTCGATGTCCCATTTGGTAGCATCACCCGTTAGAATAGGCTAGAGAAGATGAAGTCAAATGGAATAATAGACCCAAGAGTTGGAAAAACACCATAAATGGTAGGTCATGACATGATCTTGGTGGTATTCTCCCGAATTCACTTTGAATTTTGAACAATCACCAAGAATTTTGGTAGGACCCGAAGGCCAATATGGTGAATAGAGTATTGGGCCATTTGTAAGCCTAGACACATCTGGTAACTCCATTGTAGCTAAAAATAATAATCTAATATTAAAAGGCATGAAAGGGCTTTAATAAGGTCCATATTGAGGATTCCAACATTGTTGGTATTGACTTTTCCCCCGTAGTGGTGGATTTTGAACATAGGGATTTTGATACTGCCCCCAATGCGAGGAGTTTTGACCATAGTAAGGTTGAGTGTGTCCCCACTAAGTTGGTTTATGACCACGATAGGCTTGATATTGACCTGAAATAGACCATTGAGGACCATAAGGAGTATAGGTAGCTTGTGAGGATTATTGAGCATAAGGTTGTTGATGCAATTATTTACCTTACTGATGGGACCATTGACCTTTTTGATGCAGCGGTTGACCTTGTTGTTGCAATAGTTGGTGATAAAACCTTTTTTGTACATAAGGTCCTTGTTGCTAATAGGTTCCCTATGGATATTGATAGGTTCCCTGTGGATATTGATAGGTTCCTTGTTGATATTCATAGGTTTGTTGGTGTTGATATGAGCCTTGTTGTGAAAGATTACAAGCTTCTAAAGGATAATTTCCAACAGTAAACTAAAACTGTCGAGAGGGTACAACTATTGCTACGGTATTTGAGTAGAAAGAGGCTGCTGATAAGGAACTTACCAGATCCAGATGGAATGGAGGTTCCACTAGGATAGGGTATACTACCAACAATTTGACTTGATCCTATAACGTGATTTTTGGATCCAGCACTCACATAACTTCCACGAAATACAGGAGGCACATATGGAGGAGGTGGTTTCCCCCTAGGGGGTGGGATAAACAACGTTGATGATTTCCCTCTCAATGGAGGAGGTGTAACCACAATAGTGATCAAAAGAGGAGTTGAAGAACCTATATGGACATTAATTGTCACAATCGTGATTGTAGGTTGGGAAGAAACTAAAGGTTAAACAAGAATTTTGGAAGCCACATTCGAAAAAGATGGACTAGTGGTAAGCGTAACACAAGATGAAAATATCATATGGTGGTAAAGTGAAGATGTCCTTGGAGTACATGAAACTAGATGACCAAGGGAGGTATAATTTGGAGGAAGTAAGGGTTCATTTCTTTTTGGGGGTGGAGTTGTCCCACTCCCCATATAAGGAGAGGAAACATATGGAAAGCCTTGAGGTGGAAAGGGATATTCATAACCATCACCAATACTAGGAGTATGGGTGGTTGATACATCTAAAGGAGGATCTCAAGGAAACATTGGCATAAGTGAAACCTCACCTTGTGATGCCATGGGTGGAAACAGTTGATGAGGTGGAACCCACCATGTACTAAGATAATGTTCCAAATGTATGTTAGGATTATTGAATGGACTATATGGCTATTGAGGAGGTATCAAAAAAGGATCTTAATCATACAACTGATTCGAGGCAAATAAAAAGAATTGTTGAGGAACCTCAGTAATTTCTAGTTCAAATTCCTAAGATGATGAAAATGACTCTCGAGGTGGAGAACGAGAATTAAGGGGTTGAATGCTCAGGATAATTCCAACTTCAAAACCTTGATCTTCAAGTGACTCTAGAATATCAAGAGGGAATCCTTGTGATAACCCTTCAATATCATATGGTGAAGGGGGTATGTGGGGTGAACGTGGTGCTTCTGCCACGATGAACTTTTCTTAAAATTGAAAGGAGAGGTGGTGACATATTTCAGCTTCAAGTAAAATTTACCATTAATAAGACATAATGAGACCAAAAAGAACTGCATGGGTAGGACATGTTATCATGGGTAGTCAATTTTAGAACCTTAAAACAAAAAATAAATAAAAAATCATAATCTAGGCAAAATGGTTTACCAAGTACCAACAAACTACTATATAAACCATGTCGAAATGAAGGACTAAATGTACGATAACCAATCTCCTTGGATTTTGTGTTTGGTGTATCTGTATCACCTCTACAAGGCGGATGACTTGGTTGCCTTTGACTAAAGTATAAAAACCTAGTGGGGTCTCTCAATATATACGCAATGGTATTGGGAGTAGAAGTTTGTGTTAGCGTTGTCTAATACATAACCGTTTGATGAGAGAGTTCCCATATACTTTCCATGCATGGAACACCTCCAATATACCCAAAAGTACTAGAGAATAATCATATATACTTTTGTACATGGAACAAGAGATCACCCGTGGGATATAATGCTCGCAAATAATAATAGCTATTAGGCTTATAGACGTTAGGACATGCATCTAGCCTATACCTCTAGATATTTTCATTAAGTTCCAAATGTTCTATAGGCTAATTGAGTAAATTTAACTATTTATCTTGAATTATGTTTCAGCTTTTGGGCTCAAAACGATGTTCTGTGAGTTCTTAAGATGCAAGTAATTAAGAAAAGGAAAAGTTTCCATTTCGACGAAAGCGAGACTAATCAAGTGAAGAAGTTTCAAACAATAATGCATGAAACACAATGCCTTCTACTAAGTTTCACTTTCACTTTCCAAATGCAATGCCAAAAATTAAAAATGATTTCCACTTCTCACTATCCTAAATGTAACATTTCAAGAGTAAAATGGTTTTCCCCTTTACTAAGATTAATTTATATGAATTATTTTTTTCTTTTGATTTTAAAATATCTAATGCAACTAATACATCAGCAAAATAAAAATGAATTTCGATCAAACTGCACCTAAATGAAAATATTTTTCACTTTTCGTTTTGAACAAATGATGACGCAGTTCTTTCAGCTCGAGAATCAAACAATGTGATCTATGCTTGATTATAAACCAAAAATAAATTTATAATGCAACTTGAAAACCAAATTCTAAAAAACAAGCTAAAACAAATGCAAATTAATGTCTTCAATAATTTCCACAAAGAAACAACACTCAATCAATTAGCAAAACCAATATCCCAATGACACAAACAAGTAGCAAGTGATGACGAATAGACTAGAAACCCTATAACTAAATCATATTTTCACTCTTCATGCTTCAAATCCAATGAGATAAATTTCACAAATTAAGCTGACAACTAGAGAAAACATTGAAAAATCCAAGCATAATGGATAGGGAAAGACCTCAGAAGTTAATACACACTTGATGAAGCTAAAAAAAGCACTGAATTTTCATAACTTTCAGGGATCAACATGACTATTACAATCAAACACGTGCTGACAGGGGTTTCAATGCGACCATTATTAAAGAAACCACATTGCTAGCAAGACTGTTCTAGGAAAAGATGCATTGGATGAGAAATATTGGGAAAAATAAAAAGAATTTAAAAGTGAAAACCACAATTAAAACTCTAAATTAATGATCCCTCAAGGTGGAGACCTATAAAGAATCGAAATTATTGATAATTCAAGTGTTGACCAAACAAATTCAAAAGACCAAACACAAGAAAGAGGTTCAAAAGGCTATAGGCTCCCTAATGGAGTCATCATTTTCTTGTAAAGAAAATCCATTTTGCTAACATAAGAAATTTCTCTAATCCTATGAGAGGATATAGCAATATATCAGCCAAACTAGTGCAACCTTTCCTAGTTTATGTTGAAAAATGCAAAGTTAGAGAGAGAAACCTACCTCACTCTGATTGTAAATGTTAAACATTTGATGATGATCTCGATCCCTTAGTTCCCAGGCTCAATCTTTGTTATTCCTTGCGTCTGGATACCTACAAGAAAGATCAAAATACCACAATAAATACAAGAGCATACATAGCATAATTCAAATGTAAACTACATGACAAATCAAGGAGCATACAAATTGTTAGTGTCAATTTTGTCTGCTTGTCAAGAGTTATCAAATATGGTTTTACCAAGTTTGTTAGGGGTCTAAGGGTCAAATTTTATCATGTCACTAGGTTTTCAGAGTAAAATTTGGTCATTGGTTAGTTATTTAGGAATGTCTTTATTTTCTTAAAAAAATTCACATGTTGGTCGCTTACATCACTTAGATGAGTGAATTATAATAAAGAGAAACTCTTCATCATATCAGTCATCATCATTAACATTTAACTCATTCTGATGTTTTCATTAGGTCATTAGGGTTTCAAGGTCCATCTTCATTTCATGCAAAAAATCCGGCATATGATGAGTTGTGAAAAACAACTCTTTACAATATGTTTTTATGAAATTTCATAAGTGCTTCATAGTTACAATGTTAAGATTCCAAAAGGAAGAAGTTTTGGTGTTCAAGAAGATAAAGATAAGTTAATATTTCAAGTCTCCAAAGTGGCGAAGTTTAAAAAGGTGAAAGTCATGTTTTGTAAAGGTATGCGGGGCCCATTTTTATTCAAAAGATCTTATTGTGCCAATAAAATCCAAAAAAGTCCAAAACATGTTTCATTTGCATCCTTACCTCCTTTTTTCATTGATCTATCCCCTCCTTTGGTGAAAAAACATGAGTTTACTAGCTAAAAGTAGCAAAAATCTCTCGATGTTGCGCTTTTGTGTACTGCACTGTGCTTTTCGAGATGGTGTTACGCTTCCATGAGCTGTGCTACACGTCTGCCAACGGCACTGTGATTGGGACACAGTGGCCTGAAACTTGCCAAAAATCACCCACACTTCAAATTTAGGAATTCGTTCCTATTCATTTATATTCTAAGATGTTCAACAAGTAAGTACCATCATCTTACTCACTCTTTTCCTTTGGAAAAGTAAGTGCAAGTGGTGAATTTTGTTCATTTAGGGTTTGTGTGAAATTTCATGCTTGAAATCTAGTAAAAAAGATGGTTTTGTGAGATAGGACATTTCAAAATTTAATAATTTCCATTTCATACCTCTGTGTATATATAAATCATCATATCATCCACGAAGAAACTCATTTACTTTTAGTTTACCTCACCTTTTCACAAACCATAGCTCATACCTAGTAGGACTCTTTTTTAATTTTTGTTACTCATATCCCTCTCTCATTTCACTCCATCCAAACTTCCTAATATTTCTACAACCCCTATCCATCTCGCAAAATTATCCTATCATCATCTCCCTTGCCAAACTTCCTCATTTCATCAATTCCTTCATTGAGCAGGAAAACAGTCGGCTTAAGGCCAAACAAGTAATCATGGAGAAAGAGAAATATAATATGTTGTAGCAAGGAGGAAAATGTAAAGAAATTTTAGAACCTGGTGAACATGATGAACATGAAAACCAATTTGGAAAAAAAATCCAATGACCAAGGGACTCAAAAGGGCATTAAAGGAAGAGAAAGAACATAACCTGCTAGATGCAGACTTAGACATTGAAGACAAAATTTCCATGGAGATCAATGAATATAGAGAGTATTGGCTAAGTAAGGTAAATGGAAACTTATAACATATTCTTGAAAAATACAACAGGGACAACCATCTATTAAGGCACATGGCCCACCATTATCAGACCGGAAACATGATTTGCAAGATCAACCTCAAGTAATTGAAAAACAAGCTACAAGGAAACCCTAAAGGAAAAGAATGAGCTCCATAACTTGGATATGCTTACTGAAGCATCCATGAGAGCATGAAACACCTAATTTTTCACTTAATGACCAATTTTCAAGGTTCTCTAAGAATTTTTTGTTTTTTGAGAATTTTGTTGCAAAATTAAAAAATTGGGCTAGTCACAGATTTTCCTCAAGGCTTCAAACGACAAGTGGCTTACATTTTGAGAAATATTATCACCTCCTCGCAAAACCCATTTCATAATGTTTCTTAGAAAAGGCTTATATTTTGAGAAAAAAATAAAAAGGGGTCAAAAATCATCATTGTGTTACTCTTTTTGACACGAGCTATGCTTTTGGAGACACCTTGGGAGAATCAACTTTTGAAGAACTTCCCATGGGTCATTTTCAAAAATTCAAGATGTTTAGGAAAGTAGGAAGGAAAGGATATTTGAAAATTCTCTCAGATATAAATTTTACCTCACGAATGAACCCAAAATTGGCCTCAAAGTTGCTGCTACACCTCTGCAAATTTCTGAGTTTTATTTAAAAGGTTCACTGTGTAAATTCTTAGGTTTTTAGTTTGACTTAGTCTAAGTTAAAATCATGATGTAACTTTAGTGGTTCGAGGTTTAGAAGATGTAATAATTAATAAATAGGCATGATAGGTTGTTTTTATGGTTAATTGGGCCTCATAGAGGAAGAAAAACACAAATGAATGTCTAAGAGAAGAGTTTGTTTTTCACCTTCTCACTCTCACTTGTTGGTTGAGAGAATCTTGGAGACGGTTCCACCACTTAGGAATTCAACTCCTGAAGGTGGGGAAGCTAGTTTATTCAGTTTATATGTATCATTTTTCTTTCAGAGATAAATTTTGGAACCTAGAGGAGAGACTTGTATCTTATGCTTTCATACAGTTAATCAAGGAGCAGTTGCAACTATTTTTCAGGAATACTTGTTCAGTGAGTTTGTGGTGTTTTTCTCCTTTCATATCAATTTCTTATTAATGAATTCATCTCTTTTAACATTATTTTCTTTCCTCATGTGGTCTTTCGTTATAATCATATAGGCAATATTCCTTAGATTCAAAGCTCTATTTACGTGGAAAATCATGTTTATGTATCTCTTCTTCTAGATTAATGAATTCATGCTAATACATGCTCGTTATGATTTCTTAATATTTCATACCTATACTACATTGATCAGATCTTAAGTTCACCTCTAAATTTTTTTATATTTCTCCTATTTATGCCTGCTACTGCAAGCCTGTGATACATTAACCTAATCTCTTTTTCTCATCCCTCGTCTAGCAACATAAAATCCCTAAATTTTCAGAAACTTGATTAAAACTATTATATAGCGTAAAATCCATTTCTCTATGAGTCGTCAACTAAGAAATACTTAGAGAGATCCCTCTCTAGTTTAGTAGGGCTAGCTACTAAACTACAAGTGGTTTGAAGTTACCTATTTCGAATTCCTCCTCACCCTAGGACATTGTAGGGGATAACACAACTAGTGCCTTGATGATGTTGACCTGATTTGTAGGTGATTTTCAATTCTAGGCAAGGACCATTCAAGCACTCCTTCTTAGGTAGAAGGGAAACATTTGGGCATAGTTTCAGCTTAATAGTGCAGGCAAGCAATGACCAACCATTTGGGGATGGAATGGACATGATTTATAGGAAGGGAGAGGGAGTTAGGGATCCAAAAAAGAGGGAGGAAGGTCCACATCTCAAGGGGAAGATCGCGAAAGGTAGGATCAAGGACTCAAAATGGGAGACCTTTACCATATCTCTATCTAGCAATCTTGAGCTTGTTTTTCTGGAATATTCTAGCAGGTGAAGCTTCTCCTCCACTTTGGGAAAGACTACCAAAAGAGGTTCAATGTGGGCTTTTATATGAAAAGATGAGCACGATGTGCTACATCAACATGCTACAACAAGACATCAGTAGGGGCCAGTAGTGGTACAAAGCACACTGATACTTAAAACTAGTGTTTCAGGAAAATTTCCCTCGAATTCTCTTAGAGAATCTCTTCTTCTACTCTTTAGGGATGTTTTTGTATGTGCTTCATGGCAAGTACACTTTGACAAGTTTCATTGTTTTATTTCTTGAAGATATGGGATAGGAGGTGTGAAAAAATATTGTGTAACATTGACACATTCTAAAAAAGTATATTGTTTGGCACATGCTACATTTTTTATTTTTTATCATATTTTGATGAAGTTTATGATTTGTAAAGATGTGATGATGATGGGGCCATGACTTAAGTTGATTAATTATGTAAATAGATATTATGATGAATAAATGTTTTATTTTGTAAATGTTATTGAAAATAACATGTGAGTAACATGGACCTCTTTCTATCCTAGTATCTGTGAAGTGGTTAAGTCCATATACTAGACCTTCAAAAATTCTCCAACAAATCCAGAGAGAAATATCTCTACTAGGGGAATATCATAACTGGAGATTCACATTATGGCTGTGGAATGAGAGGCTTAGCTAGAGAGAAATGTTAAGTTGGGTAAGAAGTTAAGGATAATTAAAGTGGGAGATGAAGGTGTGGCTCAGAGGAAAAGGGAAAGAATTTTTATTAGTCTAATCAAAAACCCTAGATAAAGAAACAAAAATGTGGGAATACGTTAAAAGTAGGACATTTCTAGGAAAATCAACTCAGAAGAAGACAATATAAACCATTGAGCTATAAAAATTTAGGAGTATTCCTTTCTCTAGATAAGAAAAATCAACAAGTAAGAGGTTTGAGCTTGGGGAGAGTTTCTTGAAGTTTCACTCATTGGTTGGGATGAATATGTGATTTCCTGTAGCATTTACAACAAGATTTTTCTAGTTATATTAATCGAAAACTGTATTTAAGTAAAAACTTGTGCATATTTTCAATGGAAGGTTATTTTGTCCTCAAATATACTTAATGTTATATTTGTGAAAGTTAAAGGTTGCTGTTTATTGAAAGTACCTAGATTTATGTTTAATGTGGATAGACATTGTCTTGAAAAATTAAAGAGGAAATCAACATTATTTAGCTATGTTATTTGAAGAATGGTATTTTGTTGACAACAATGATTAACCCAAAAATCAACTTATTCAACAGTAATCATGTGTAAATACTAACAAGTGGATGACGTGCACGGTAGTGGTAAAGTATATTATGGAAGGTGGCAAGCTATTTTTTTACAAAAAAGTGGAATGAACAATGTTACTAACTATGTAAGACATTCTATTACTAACTAGTTTATTTAAATAAAACATGGCATAGAAAGTAAGTAATCCATGTATTAGTTTATTAAGAACCATAACATTAATATATGTTTTATGGGAAAGTACCTCAGCAATATATCGATACCAAGACAACTTTACATATCCTAGTCAATATATAAACGAAAAGATTAAGTTTACTCTAAAATCTAAAGGTTATGAAAATTGAATGATATTTTATAGTCTTTGGACTACACTGTTTATAAAGAGAACAAGACATAGTGTAAAATTATTGAAGAGTAATCTAAGGGAAGAGAAGAGTAAAACTTAATGGAAAACTCATTGAAAAGAGCATATAAGTTATGTCACGAAAGGATATTTAAAGTAGGTCGAAAGCTAGATTGGTAGCATGTTAGGTCCCTATACTACTATTGTAACCCCTTATTGTTATTAGTACAACCCCCTTATTATATTGTTGTGCCCATGTAGTCCCCATATCTTTATTATTATGCCCCATAGAATCCCACTATTATTATTATTGTGCCCTTACATTATTATTATTATGTCAGCTCTGATTATATTATGACCCCTTAGACTGCTATATATAGAAACTAGGTCTTGTCATTTGTATCATCCAAGAATTGTTAATTTGTGTAATGTAAAGTAGGTTACCCCCTCGAAGAGGCTTATTTTGAAGGCATTTATCTATCTTTTCTATCTTTTTGTGAGCTGGTTTCATAACATTTTGTATTAGATCTTTGGATCCTAGGGTTTCGTTGCTCCAAATAGGACTTTGTGGAATTTTTGCTATAACCTTTTTCTTGTGATGTTTTAGAACACAAAAAAAAACCCATTTGAGACCAAATCATTCTGAACCTTAGGTCTAAGTTTCAAATCTTGTCTCACTACATTTTTGAATATTTGATTTTAGGAAGTTATGGTTTTCGAAAGCTCCAAAATTCAATCTCAAACAAGTTATCGTGGACATTTCTCTATAATTTTTTTTCTACGAAGGTTTAGAATCTTACATTAAAACCCATTTGAGATGAAATTGTGGTGAAGGATGAGCCTGAATTTGAGATCTTGTTGTGCTATATTTTCAGAGATATAGTCCAAGACATTTAGGGTTTATTGAGGTTCCCAAATTTCATCCCAAATAGGTGACCTGGGGAAAATCGCTATAACTATATCTGCGATCATCAGATTGAAATTTTGTAAGAATTTATAGAAAGAGGATGGATTTTACAATTTCTTTTAGCTTTTCAAATTGGAAATTCGAAAGAGTGACACATGGCACTTTTTAAAAGTTCATTGTTCTCAAAAGGTATATAGTAAGGTCATCTTAGGAGATTGTGCATAACTCTTTACAATTCAATTTCAGTTAGGCCAGTGGCATTACAACGAGAACGTGGAGGGCTATAATAGATCACAATTTCAGAACTAGGAGATATGAAATTACAGAGTTACAGTTGTTTTAAGATCGACCTCCTAAAATCAAGAAAAGGCGATGTGAGGAAGTTTGATGGCAACCATCCAATATATTGGATACTACAGGTGGAGCAATATTTGATCTACATCAAGTGAAACTATTAGAAAACATATGTATTGCATCTTTCTATTTAGAACTAAATCAATGTTTATGGTATGAAGGGTTTTCTTCTCGTAAACCATTTGTCATGTGGTAAATTTTCACAGAGGAAATGACAACACATTATGAGTATACAAAGAGAGATACCTTCTTTAGCCACTTAATAAATATTAAAAAAAATGGTTCAAATGAAGAGCATATTTAGGACATTCAAAAATTGAATATAAGGGTAAATTATATTCCATAGAAGAAAAGAATTGATGTCTTCATAAGGACTTTAAAGGATAACATTTAACATGAGAGTCGTCTTTGGGAACCTAATTCATTGGAGAAGGAATTCAGGTTAGAAAGCAAAATTGAAAGAAAAATTATGGAAACAAGGAATACCACCACTCATGACCATAATTATGGCATTGTCTTTTCTCCTAGCCTTTAAGAACCTACAAGGTTTACACCACAACAATTTGAAGAAAAAAGAGAAAAAGGGCTTTGTTACAATTGTGATAGCAAATACACTAAAGGTCATAAGTGTGTTGAGAAGATATTATTTTACATAGATTATGAAGAGGAGGAAGAAAGGATTAGGAAACATCAAAAGAATAAGATATACATCAAGAATCGACCTTAGAGAAAGAAGAAATGAATCCGACAATATCTTGTAAAGGATTGGCAAGAATTACCACACCTGATACTCTCAAGATAGAAGGACACATCAAGAAGAAAAAGGTTCAATAAGTGAAATATCACATCGAGAATGAATAAATGAGTCTAGACATATCTTGTAATGCATTGACTAGAATTACCACTACTCAAACTATCAAGATAGAAGAACATGTCAAGAAGAAAAATGTTCAATAAGTTAAATATCACATCGATCATCAAGAAATGAATCGGACCATATATTTTAATGCATTGCAAGAAATTAGCACTCCACAAACACTCAATATAGAAGGACATATCAAGAACAAAAATATTCACGCAGTGAAAGATCACATCAAGCATCAACAACAAGTTCTTGAACATTTAAAGGATAACGCCACTTTGGTGCATAATTGAGTGAACCAACAAGCATATCAACATTACAGTGAAAAAAGTTTTGATATATGCAATTAGGTATTTTTACGGCTACATCTCAAGAAAGCTATTTATGAGAAGGAAATGTTGGAAATACTACATGAAATTAAGAAATGGTAAACTTACGTAATGGGAAGAAATGTCAAGGTAAAAATGTATCATCATATTCTTAAATACTTTTTATAAAAAAAATTATCATTAGAAGAACAGAAAAAATGGGTCACAAATATGTTCGGTTATGAATTTGAAATCATCTACAAAAAAGGGAAGCAAAATGTTGTTCCAGATGCACAATCAAGAAAGGATGAGGATGTGGAATCATTGTTTTATGCTATTTCTATTATCCAACCAGATTGGATAAATGAAGCAAGGGATGAATGGAAGAAGGATGAAGGAGTGTGGCCACTCATTCAAAATTTGTAGAAGATCCCACTTCAAAAAATATTGCCAGAACTTGACAAGGAAGGAAAAATCATATTGGAACCTAGAGCGGTCATAGAAACAAAAACCCAACAGCTAAAAAATTGATCAATTTTAGAATATCTCATCAATTGGAAGAACTTACCCACAGAATATTCCACATGGGAGGAAAATAATTTATACAGAAGCATCAAGAACTACTCAAGTGTTAAGGACAACAATTTTTGAAGGAGAGGGGCATGTTAGGTCCATATAATACTAGTGTAACCCCTTATTGTTATTAGTACAACCCCCTTGTTATATTGTTATGCCCATGTAGTCCCTATATTGTTATTATTGTGCCCTTACATTATTATTTTTATCTCCCCTATGATTATATTATGACCCCTTAGACTCCTATGTAGAAAGGAGGCCTTGTCATTTGTGTCATCCAAGAATTGTTCATTTGTGTAATTTAAAGAAGGTTTCCCCCTCGAAGAAGCTTATTTTGAAGGCGTTTATCTATCTATTCTATCTCTTTGTGAGCTGGTTTCATAACATAGCATATCTAGTTGTACCTGAAACAACATTCAAAGAATAATTAACTAGGCCATAATTTTTCTAGGTAGGTAATTTCATGTGTGCATTATTAAACTGGATTTCATGTATGAATTACTAAAATGTAGCCAAAAATATAGAGTAGTATCATATTGAGAGATATATACAAACAAATTCCTAAAACTGAAATAATGAAAACACTATTGCAATTATGTACACAAAAATAATGAAACAAATCCATGAATGATACATATTTAATCCATAAGAGAATCATAATTTATACATATGAAATTGGTACATCAAGGTGTACAAGTTAACCATGAAGTAGAGTTACATAGAATTGTAAACAAGATAGCTACATTGAATTCCAATTAATTAATCTGAGAGAAAGGTACTTGACAAAGTGGAAATAACCAACAGGTAAACCATAAAAAAAAAATTAACTAGCATAGAATCGATAATATAAATTTAGTTTAATCATTAAAATACCCAAAAATTACTATGAATTCCATAAATAAATACATAGGCTCGAGTCAAAGCAGTGAAGATAAGCTAAAGGATAACATGTGGTTCGACCAAGATGTGCAGTGTATTCAACCAATAGGGAGAAAGATTCGAGAATATTAAAATATACTTTATGAGTTAGAGTAGAATATGAATATGGTTACCAAGAAGTCTTTCCAGGCTTACAAGATAGTTATAGATAGGAAAATACAAGTTCGATTAATAAACAAGGAAAAACACTACGATTATCTTTTAAACCGAGTAAGGTTATTTGTTCAAACCATATAGTATAAAAGGATGTTAAGCTTTGAGATTAATAGGTGATATATCTGACCCAGACAATAGGATATGAAGGTTGTGACATTACCTAGAAAACATGGGTTTTCATGGGGGTCTCGTCATACCACCTATGGAACGAAGAGGACCAATATATAGATACTTTCAGAGTCCTTAACAAAATTCAATGAATGATAATAGAAGACATATTGTAAATCCAAATATCAAAACCATCTTGTACACAAATATCACAGTATAAATAGATTAACAATACTAGGGTAAAACACTTATAGTCGAGTCATACCTAATAACCTTGACAAAAATCCATAGCTTCTAGTTAGGCTCATAAGCCTGGGTAGTAAGATATAAACCCCACAACATGAATATCTACAAATTGTGAAGGGTTACTAGAAACAAAACCTTGTGCCACCCATTGCACAACAATTAGAAATGAAACACAATAAAAATGTACAAATTTAAACCAACAACTATTCAAACAAAATTGGGGGAAATTATTTATAGAGCTTAATAGCTTTCATTGAGGAGAAGTATATATTGGCAACAAATCATTTGCTTCGTAAAATATAAGATTGTAAAGGAGATAATCAGTGAAAAATGTATTAAAGAGTAGCATATCACAATAAATGAAGTGCAAGAATAATAACATGAAATTTAACATGTTGAGTTAAATTGTACTTTGGTACAGCCCTCTGGAGTCAAACATAACAGAAATTCACCATGTGTAGGGGGGTTAGAAGGACTAAAGGCTCTACAAATATCTCAACCTAAACGTGATGAAACAATCCATTCTAATCACCTACACAAGGTATCAAGGTGTGAGATAAGAATAATAATTCCCATGTTAGAAAAACAAAGAAAATAAGACTTGCAACAAAATCCCTCTCAGTGAACCTTTGTTACTAACCATACATATTCTGTGCGAAACACAAATTTGCTAGATAGAGGAGGCCACCTTCATGTAGATGAAAAAAATTATTACTTGGTTAAGTAGAAATCTGAGAAGATAACAGGTCGAATCCGTACACTCCCGATAGAGGAAAACCAATGGTAGCCGAAAAACAATAGAGAAAAAAATCAAATAAGGGTAGTCAACCATAGCCAAATGAACAAAATAACATAAACACTATTGAATAATGGTAAATTATACCCACCATTTACCATGAGCATCAAATGAATTCCCTAAGGCAATGTTAATAACTGCACCATGTATCATGGATCACATTGGAGTCAAGAAATGGGACCTCTTATATTCATTGATTTGGCATGGGCAACCCAATGCATTAAACCAACCAAAAGAATAATTTTGAGAAAAAAACATACATATATTATTAATTACATACACAAATTAAGACCTTATGTATTTCAAGGATAACTATTCATAATTAGCACTAAATCAAAGTACCAATGGTAAAAAGGCTAGATTGAGTACTAAGGCCTTAATGTATAATCCATGTATTATTATGACAACCTACAACAATGTATTATGTGACTGTTGTAGTCGCTAAAACACCCTCCAAAAGTTTCTCTTTGCATCAAAATTTCAGATCCTTTCTTGGTTTTTCCTCTAATGGTGGAAAAAACTTGATCTCACCCCATGAGATCATGTGAAGTCTTTTCGCCTCTTTGCTTGTTTGACCAGTGGTCGTCCTTCGGCATGTTGATTTATTTTCAATGCTTGTGATCTTATTATGGTGAGTTTAAAGGTTTTCCTTTATGTGCTTAGGTTGTCTTCTCTATGTGAAGACCCATTGCACTCACACACAAAGATGTAAGCACTCTCGCGCAAGTGTCGACATTGTCATTTGAAGGTCTATCACAAGTGTCATGTTTGTCGCTCACAACTCTAATATAGTTTCACCGAGGGCATGTTTTGTCTTGTTTCCATGGTGATATATGTTGTGTCATTTTCAAGTATGCTAAGCGTATGATCACAATGTTAGTCTGCACAAGTTCACTTATTTTCGAATAATAACCATCTTCCTGAAAATTTGCCTCACTTGACAACCCTCTTCACTAGAATCCGACTAAGATGCAGTGCACATTCATAGCCCTTAGTGACCCTACTCTGCTACCTTGAACTACGGAGTTCTTGAAGCTATCTTCTACATCAGTAGCATTACAAAATCCTGAATGTGAGCAAGTCATCTACCTCCCAAGGTTGTGCATAAATTTCCTCCCTATCCAACTGAACTACACATTTTTCAATCACAGTCATCAACCCTCCATATTTCCTGCTAGAAGCATACACTTATTTGAGACCTAAGTCTACACTTCTCCCCAAAATAATGAAAACATGCCCAGTTGGTCATATGCCACCTTTCTCTACACTATTCTCATAAATTGCGCAGAACTGCCTAGCTAACCCTTATTGCCTTGCCCTATATTGCCTACAAAAATTGTGTAAACATGTCTAGGAGTCCGCCTACTACTTGTCCTATAGTGTTCCTAGATATTGTGTATTCATGCCTAGCATATTCCTCTATAGCATAACTATGTCTTCCCTTTGGAAATTGTGCAGTGATGACTAGCAGTCCCTCTAGAGCCTTGCTTTGTCCTCCCCCTTGAAACTGCACATAAATTCCTAACAGTCCCTTTGTAGCCCCGCTCTCTCCTCCCTATGAAAACTACACAAAAGCTTCCCCCCCTCAGGGTCCCACCTTGTAGCTAACACTGGTGACTCTATCCCCAATTCTTCCTCCCAATGATCACACCATAGGTTTTCTCGACAGTGCACGTTGTCCTCTTAGAATTCCTCACTCTAGCATGGGTTGTACTCTATGTTATCTTAGTGAGGTTTCCTCCATCTATGTCACCTTGAACATGACAATAATTCATCATGGTAGGCTAGGAGGTTTTGGATTTGATATCATCCCATCATGAGTGAATTGCAGGAATAGGTACACTGGTAGATCACGGTGACATGACGAACATGATGAGGAAGGAGTGCACATGCTAGAATACTTGCTTGCAAATGGATAGATGTACCAACTATATCAAGCAACACGCAAAAGGAACAAATGCCTTAAACCATCAAGTAATACCAATAACATCGAAGATGCAACAACACTATGCCATGTGGAGGAGAAGACAAAGCACACCAAGAGTACGTCCATCACTCAGTAGTGAAGCAGCCTGATATGGACACCACGGTCAATGAGTACATATCAGTAGTTTCATGTTGAGTTGGGTCATGATTTTTCTCAGCCACATCACCATTATGGGCTGTATACATTGTAACTAAATGTAATGTAAAGTGAAGTCCAATAGACACACACAAAATTCAAAGATTCATGTCAGTTGAAAACTCATGAGAAGTTGAATAGCCACGAGGGTAGTCCAAGAGTCACAAGGGTTAAGCATCACGATTGGCTATATATACCCCTCCCATTGTATGAGCAAGGAATTTTCACCTTAGATCCTCCCACATAGCCTTGAGAGTCTGTAGTTTGTTCTTTGAGGAGCGAGGAGTGGCTCCAACGACCCGCTACTACGACTAGTGATGTATGGTGTACAAATGTGTTTTGGGAATTCTACTTAATTTAGAAGCATGTTTAGGGAAACACATTTTCACGCATGTTTTGTGGATTTTTGTAAGACTACCCTTTATACATTTGTAATGCATGTTTTCTTAACCTCTACTAACATAGTTAAACAAATTTGGTTATTTTAGTACCAACATTGTTGAAGACCTGTTGTATTGTTTATCATTGTTGTCTCATTAGTCTGGACTACTCTACAGGACATTAGAAAGACCATTCTTGTTTTTCTCAGTTATAACGACCGTCACCTCACTTTCGACTACTCTACTAGATGGTGTATGCATTTTCCCTTGCACTTTGGTTTTAACGACTATCACATCCACTGTGGACTACTTTGGTTGATGCCGGTTAGGCCTTTGTTGTTTTGCATGTGTCTCTCTCTAGGTTGTACTACTACCTCTCATCTAGAGGCTTACTTTTACCATCTCCTTTATAGTAAGAGAACATAGACACAAGTTGCATTAAGCACTCACGAGGCATGCTCACCTCCCTTTCCTAAAGATACAAGCATAACACTCTCTCATACTGAATAGAAATATCTAAGGTAAATCTCTAAGATAATCGAAACTAGGCCATTGTACCAGATGGGACTCCTACACCAAATGGTGTGAGTCCTAGTTGGGAATTCAAATCGAGGCGATCCCAATTGTTGGGAGGTCCAACATCATCAAGAAAGTGGTGCTAGAGGGAGGGCGAGACAATAAATTCTAACCATAGAGCCTAGTTTCAATCTCTTATTTAAAAATGGCTCTTCCTCACATCATATTCCTATCATCTCTTTTTACAGAGTTCGAATGTACCATCCCTACGAAAGTTATCCATCACCTATCTAAGTTAAAGTTTAGTGGTGAGGGTGAACCAACGTTTCACGTGCATTTGCACTAAGTTATAATATTTTTCCTATGCCACAAGATAGTGTACAAATATGTCTCGATTGTATTACTCACCCTAACATTCAAAGGTTTTTCTCAATTTTGGTGTTACACAATAACCTTTCCTTCTATCGATTCATTTGGTTAACTTTCCAAAATGATTATTAAAACATCTGATGAGTATAGTGACTAGGATTTCCATGAAAAAATATGACGTTTAAGTTTCGTGCCTGATGAAACAGTTGAAGACAGTACTGATCACTTCCTTCACCTCTAATACCAAATTCCTTAACAAATTGTGAACATTGGCTTCTTGAGAAAACAGTTTAATGCTTGGCTCACAATTATCAACATGGTGAACCTCTTCATTTTCCTTCCTCCCAAACTCCTATGGATCATGAGGCACCTTAGATTGTAGAGGATGATGCCAGCACATTGTTTGTTCCTTTTCCTCCTCCCTTTCCAATGCTAATGTTGGTTCCCCCTTTCAATGTTTACAAAGATGATAAATCTGTGTAGCATGTCCCCATCCCATCTTCTCATCTCTCTATCACTTCTATGGATGAAGTTTGAGAATGGCTCAAGAATCAGATAATTAAGACTCACTCCTCCATTCTAGGAGATAATGTCACTGTTCATAGCTAAAGTTTTCAATTTTATCTACATCTCTATGATCCTGCAATACCTACAAGCCATGGCTCATTGTACCATGAGTCACTTGATCAATCCACTTCACTATCCAGTTGTTCGCATTCTCTTAATTATCAAGCTTCTAGCTCAAATTGTGATCAGGCATAAGGAAGTCACATTGCATAGGCAAAGGACAATAAAGGTTAGGAAACTATCAATATTCCTTCTCTGATTCAAAATTATGCGCATCAAAACAATGAGATTCTATTCTTGAATGATTATAAATCTGATAATCTCGGTGGAGCATCCTGTACAATTATTTCTTTCTATTAACCCCCAGTCTTGGGTAGTCATCACTCTCATGCTTCCATATGTTGGGAGGAATGCCTAATCACATCATGTGATCTTGCGTTTTCTCATGAAGGCTCTAACTCAGATATAGAATGTGCTCTAGTCGAATAAGACATTCATATTGAAATTCCTCTTCACCTCACCTTCTCATGTGTCCTACCATTCACAACACATCTACATGCATCACAGATACTCCACATTCTCTTGTTTCTTTATCTTATGAGTTATCTCCTCAATTGACACAAGAAAGCGAGGTTGTGCATGACGAAGTTGAAAAAAAGTCTAATCATAGAGAGTATTTTCCATTCCCCATCATCTCTTCTCTTCCATGAAGAAAAATCTTCATGTCAACTTGCTGAAGCTAAAAGATATGGTGAATCCTATGATAGAGATGGTTTTCAGCCTGAGAATATTTTTTAATTAACAACAATAGTCATCCAAAAGCCATGCATGATCTGGTTCAAGCTTCAAAATATGATTCTGCGATTATGAAAATTTCCATGACATACTAGGGAGTCAAGGTGCTTCAACATCTAGTGATGGTTATGTCATGACCTCGCATATCTGGTAAGTCCCCTGAACTAAATAAGATTTGGTTTCTCATGCAAAATCTATTTATCTACATGGTTTCATTTAGTGTGGATCCACATGTATTCTAGGTGCGATCTTTCAAATTTTCAAAATTTTACTTGTGACTAAATCCACCAATCTATTACAGTGCATCCATCTTCATGCACATCTCTTACATCAAACTCATGTTGGGAATATACATTTGTCATAAAATCATAGAATTATGAAGTTGATCATCTCAAATACTATCATTTCCCACAATCACACTTATCAAATTTCCCTGTCCATGATGAGCTCCTTGAGCTTCTTGTGATCCTTACACTACAAATTTGTTTGTTCATCACACCAGAAATCTCCCTCCATGATGATGAGCACACAAGCTATCACACGAATCAAGTTCCTCACCATTCACCATACCCCAACTAGCTTAACACATCCACAGTGTTGGTATCCCTGTTAAATTCCTATGATGACTATGATGCCTATGCAATTTTCCACCAGTTGTAGGAAGGTGGCCTGTCATCCATATCTCACAGCAAACTTGGCTCCATTGTTCAAAGAATTTGAAACTAGGAATCTTGTGTTTCAACCAACTCATCTAGTTATTCCTCTATATGGAGTGACTATCATTCAAATTATCATTTTCCCAACAACACATCCAATGAAAGTTACTCCATGCTCTATGATATTCCTTGTTTATCATCTTTCTCCATGGATTTATGTCAAGCAGTTCAGGCACTTCAGTGTGCACTGATGGTTATGGAAAGCCCTAGCTATCTTGGCATGAATATTGAGAATGATCAAATTTATTTTTTCTTACAATATTCCCATCAGAATCTCTTCTATAAAATGGATAATTCACCCTTTCATGGATCATGAGACTCTCCAAACAAACATTATGAATTCCATGACCCAATTGTTGAATGGCTAGAACAATCTTCCATGGAAAGCCATGTTGTAGGTAACAACCTTCAATCCTTCCTTGAACTCACTAAGAAGCTTAGTGTAGATAAGGACACACTCACAAGAAGCTTCTAAGGTTTGTTTAGAAAAAGTATCCATCATAGAGGTAAGCATGTGTATTGGTGGTGGTCAAGCATATTTCTGCACATAGGGAAGACCTTCTTCTCTATGTGAAAGTTTTAATTTTTTTCTATTTTTTGTTGCACACTACTTTTTATCTACTTTCATTATTTGTATCTTTGTGGATGTAGGTCGGGAGTGAGTACGATGGCTTCACTAGAAATTTCATTTCATGTAACTATTGGGCGTGGGATCCCCCAAGACAAGTTTTGGTGGTTGAAGCCCATATTTTGACCAAATCCCATGTAAAGACTCCGCATTTTGTGGGCACGAAGCTAGAATATTGTAAATGAGTCATAGGGTTGTCCACCCTAATTTTTGTAATGTAATGTCGGCTTTAGGAATCTACCCATGTTCCACAGACCATGGGATTATATAAATAGCACGAGGCTCTAAGTTGAAAATAACGAATGGAGAAATGAAGGATGAAGAATTGAGTGTTAGTTGAAGTGTATAGTTGAGTATTTGGGTTGTAGGGTAGGAGAAGGCTCTATAGCTGAGTGCACATAGGCCTAGCAGTCCACACTTGAGTACGTGGACCCCTGTAGCTATGTTCGGAGGGTGAGTCGAGTTTCTAACCTTTGGAGAAGTAATAAAGAGAAGTTTTACATCATTTTTATGTATCTTTTTCCTGTTTTTTTCATTGAATGTATCGGATATAAATTGTATTTCTATTGTTTTTATGATGCACAAACCTATATGAATGTGTTGATAAAGTGAGTATAAGATAAATTATCTATTTATGCAAAGATAACTAATTGTTATGAGAAGATAAGTAAGATACACGGTGTAACTTGGGGAATTAGTGTAGATTGCTACTATGGCAACACAAAATCACCACAGCCTCTGGTGAGGGCTGCATGAAGGTGATTCTAACAAATCGCAAAGGTCTCGCAGGTCAGGTCATTGCACTAGGTGGCCTATGCGAAGCTATTACCAATTGTACTAAAATTGACCCCTCAGACATCTCCAGTGTGCGAAAACTTGGTTCCAGCATCACCTCATACTGATTTGGGTGAGACTTTAGGTCACGCTCCATGGGCTATTCCCAGAAGGGCCAGTAGTATAGGGATTTGTTTGGGTAATTAAATTTGAACCTGGCTCATGCCCTATCAAGATAACAAATGGTTCTGTTGCCTGGACCAGAATCTGCATAGAGATGTCTCATGTCGTATCATGGCAATCCAACTAAGAAGGAAATTGAAGGCTGGTTGGATAGAATATTTCATGTGTTCGTGACACAGGAGAACAAGAATCCATGACTGAAAAAATAAGAGATGTTAGACTACTACTTGTACATAGAGATCCATGAAGGCTTCTTCACAGCTTTCCCTACTAAGTTGTACGAGTGGATCGTGAAGGAAGCAGATAGCCAAGGAAAGTGGAAGCTTGACGGTCCTATTGTGTGGACCCCTGAGTTGGTGCACAGATTGGAAGAATCAAAATACAATATTGCGCACATTGTTGATCATTGCCCCGATCAAATTATAGGAGGATTCATCACTAAATTCATGGTAGACACTTTAGTTAGCTATAGCGAGGCAGAGTGATGCCTCCTCAAAGGACTATGAGGTAAGCATGTAAAGTCCCTAAATACTTGGATTAAAATGTTATTGTGTGAAAAGAGGATTATGTAGTTACATTGATGTATAGGGCTACATGATGTGGAAAAACCCACAGGAACGAAGGAAGTAAGGGACTAGAGAAAAACCCTTTGATCTCACCTCTACGAGGAGATGAGGAAGAGCTCGCAAAGGTATATTTGCAAAGTCTGATCCATTGATAAGACATAGAATGCCACACATACCACCCCCACCCACACCACCACTAGCTTCACCACCATCACCTCCATCTTCGCCCATACCACCTCCACTGCCACCGCGAGTCAATATGGCGAGCGCAATAAAGTTTCCTATGTTCAAGGGATTGGCAAATAGAGATCCAAACCAATTTTAGTTCGTGGTAAAAGTTGTATGGGAAGCACAAGTAGCTATGGATGACAATATAAAGAAAGCAACACTGTTTAGCACTGTGCAAGATCATGTGCTAACCTAGTACATTAAGCACTCAAGTGATAATCCAAATGTGGGAATTACGGATATCCAAACTATTCCAAATTAGGAATTTAGTCAACCGAAGTCAGAGGCATAGTTAATCATTGGGTTCAAGGAGATCACAGTTTTGCTAAGCAAGACTCCTTGGGAGCTGGATCAGAGGCTGAAGTGTACAATTCGCAAAGCTAATATGACATTGATGGATGGACAACATTGTGAATGGTTTGTAACATCACTAACGCCACATTTGAGGAACATGATGTTGCAACAGAGGTTGACGACTCAGGTAGAGGGCTTGGAGATCGTGACAATGCTGTAGGAGACCCCAATACATAATATTAACTTAGGAATTCAGCAGATCCATGCGTAGTTGAAAAAATTATGCCTTGAGATGTAGAGTCTGAAATAGGATAGGATAGCTTGACCATATGTGTGCAAAGAGGTGTGGTTCGTAAGATGTAAGGGTCAAGATCATGACAAGCACTACTACCTGGTTTTCACAAATTACCTCACGAGAGGAGGACATATGTAATTAAGGTTGGAAGTGCAAGTGGACGAAGCGCAGTGTATGCTTTGTGGTGCGCAATTTGTCAAATAGGAGGAAAGAACGCTACAAACAACTACCATTTGTTACAGAAGTACACACAAAATTCATAACAGTTGTTCTATAATTTTTGTAGATCGGTAGGACACGATGAGAACACTTGTAAAAGCTATGAGCTGCTGATGGATAGAGCTCCCACCGACAGAGTTTAGGCCGAAATGTGGCCCCTAGACCAGAATATAGGGATGGAATGAACCATATTTGAGGGGCATGGATGAGCCCGAGGTGTAGGAGGACCTAGAAGAGTTTTCAGTTAGCTAATATGCTACAATTGTAGAGGGCCAAGACATTATACCCACGATTGTGTGAATCCTACGCGTCCATCATGTCTGTATTATACCTTGTTTGATCATGAGATGGAGGAATGTCCTACGCTGATAGCTAGGATACATGACAAGGGAGTGCTACCATACCCTGTGACTCAGAACCTATAGATGATGAGGTCTAAGGCACACGAGGAAGATCCAAATTTCAACATTATGCTTCGAAGTGGAATTATGATGGGAGATGATAAAGGCAAATAGCGAGAAGACAATGCTTGGTTTCACAAAGCTGCAGTGAAAGAAGCAAACTTTGATTTGGAGTGCACTTGATAAACCTTTATGGAAGATAAGAAGAAATTCATTGATGCCTCCACTTCAGGAAGAAAAAATAAACAGGAGCCAGAGATGGAGCCATCGTTGCTCACAATGTTCCTGGAAACATGCATGAAGCTACTGTGCGACAGTAAGGCTATCAAGGGATTACAAGAAATCATTATCAGATGTGTGGTGATTGCACCAGGAGAACGACACATAGTTTCAAAGATTGGAAAACACAAGACTAGGTCAGAGAGATAAATGAGGCTAATCACATAGATTTGAGAATACGAGATGTACCAAGTAATTGTGGATTGAGGACTGGATGCGAATGTTCTATCGAAGTAGACATGGGGGCACATAGGGATGCCTACATTGCAGTAGTCTCCTATTCAGCTGAAAATGACAAACCAATAGAAGATAATACCCCTGCGACGATTGCAGGGAGTCACAGTGGATATTGAGGGAGCGAGCACACTAGTAGACTTTGAGGTGATAGAGATCAATGATGATAGCAGTCCCTACACCGCGCTCTTAGGAATTCATTGGGCCACTTACATGAATGGGGTGATGAATGTGAAGAAGTAGAAGATGATTTTTGAGAATAAGTCTCTACGTGTAGTTATACCCTTAGACCCTATCGAAGGATCGTGCTATATAGAGATGGTGCGTGACAATGAAAGTGGCAATGATTTGGACTGTATCTGCAAGATAACCACGTGAGAAGAAGAACGGGTAAAGCCCACCATGGATGGATGAATTTTGTGGGAGCGCGAAAGATCCTGTACTTCAGATTCAAATGAGGAGATAGAACAATGGTAGAGCTAGTTACACGAGGTAACCATGCTTAATTTTAACATGATGACAAGGTCACTGTGCGATGTATCAACAAAAGCGAGAGATTTTCCTACGTATGATGGATTAGTTGAGGTAGATGCTTTCATGGACATATTGGAAAGGGATGTGCTAAAGAAGCAAATTTTCCAAGCCTTGAACTAGGTACTGCGCGGTATGCCCACGAGGTGGTGGGGTATGCACAGAAGAAGCTTTGAAGACTTGCGCACATGTAGAAAAATGTTACACTCATGGTTTGAGAAATCAAGATTGCGAATGACAGATAAATGTAATGAACAGGATGGTCCACATGCGCATCTGCCTAGGTGGGTACAGGCTTATGGTAAACAACCTGTGTGGATGCACATGAACTTTGCATTGGGAGATATAGTCAATAAGCATGTGTTGGGGGACAAATACAGGAACGGCTACTCAAGATGGAACGACAGAGTGTAGAGAGAATGAGTGCGCAAAAGGTTATCCACGTGGAAGCATTTAACGAAGTGTGCAGAGTGTTAGGTTCCTATACCAATAGGAGTTGTAATTTTTGAATGGTTAAGGTTAAATCTGTAAGATGTATATACCTTTGCATTCTGCAAATTTTTTCCATATTCAAAAAATTAAAATTTTGTAAAGACGGTACATCCTAAAAGAAAAATCAAAGGACAAAATCCATAAAAAGGTCAAAAAAGATGAAAAATGAACCCCAAGAAAGAAAAAGACCCAGAAAGTGTGCAAGTCCGAATGCTGCTACTATTTACTTTTGATGCAAAATAATTGATTGTGTGTAGCTTGTTATCCTTGCCAGAATCCATGAATAGACAAAATGTTTAAACTAGACTATCTCATGCTTTCAATCTTATGCTTAGAGATAGAGAATAAAATTTGAGCAAACTATTTAATCTTGGCAGATAATTAGATTAGGTAGAGTAAATAAAAGGAGCTCAGCTGTTTAATTTGATCCCTTGGATGTAATAAGGTTAGACTTAGATAGATTACTTTTGTAAAAGAAAAGAAAAGTTTTGATAAAGCGTTTGCCACCTTAAGTGTACGCTAGTAAAGAGAAGTAAAAATGATAGGATAAGTAGATGGGTAAGTAGAAGAATTGTTGTAGAATTGTGATGACTGATTAGATAAGATCATATTATTCACCTTCATCATCAAAGTTCTAATTATGGATGAAAATTGAACATTTATCAAAATACACAAAGTCAATTGATTAACCTCCCTCATTCATTACATTTTCCACTTAATTAATTTCTAAGAAAAGTCATAAAGTACATAAAATCTTAAGTTAAAGGGGATCAGAGCATTTCTTTGACTTCTAGAGTGACTAGACACTCGACCCAATAACTTATAGGTCCTAAGTACTAAAAGTATCCTCATGAAAAACATCAATCCCCTAATAAAATAAATCCCTTCCCTTATGAAAAACATCAATTTCCTAGGGAAACTCACTTTCCCCTAATAAATCCCTTATTCTAAGAGTAAAACCTTATAAAAGTGATCATCCCCATGGGAAAACCCCTTATCCTCACAAAACCCAAAAGGACACTTGAGGCCTAAGTATAATGTGTTATGTCAAATAAAAAACAAATAAACAAAATACACTACACGTAGCACTTTTTTCATTCCCTGCGAGCATCATACTAATTTATGGCTTTATATATATTAAATCCTAGAAGATAAATAAAACCTTCCCATATAGTTATATAAAAGAAATCCTTATATTAATATTTCACCCCAAAAGTTTGAAAAATAAACTTTATTACTCCCCTAACCCAATAAAAAGTGATTAATCAATCAATATATGGTTAATTAGTCGACCCTGCCATTGAAATCACTCCTGACACCCTTAATCCACTTTAAACCTTAATTTAATTTAATCCCATGCTCTTAAACCATCGTCGGGCACCTCCATTAACCTTTATTCAAACCTTTCACCCTGGCCACTATTCTATCAGCCCCCTTTAATACAATGGCTTTCAATCATATCGGGGGGCCTCTGTAGCTCGACCCTTACCCGCCCGATATGGGTGGTTTGACTTTGGGCCCCGTTGCTACGTATCACCCAATAAATGGCATTGGATGACCTCTCCCCAAAACCACCCCAACCCAAAAGCACTTTGATCCAAGCGTGCTTACCGCCTCATTACTAAATGAAAAAAATATCCCGTCTCCCACTAAAATCCAATTGTACCTATCCCCTGTGTACCCACCAAAATAGTTGAATTTACCAATAAAACTAAAAAACTCATTGTTTTTTGTTTTATTGTGAAAAATACGCTTAAACCTCTATGCAAGCAACGGAGTATGTGCAACCATCAACCCACGTCCAACTGCAAATTTGCTGAAGTTACTTAACTTCTAGACCACTCTTCAGTCATGTACGCTTCCTACAAATTGTGCACAGTCACCCATTAACTTCAAAACTAGGTATTTATTTGAAATCACTAAGAAACATTGTTTAATTCCCAAACCTCTTACTCAATTACTTTATGTTGTTAAGTAATTAAGTAAAACAATTTCCCAACAACCCCAATCTACTTTGAATTGAACCAGTTTTCCCTCAGTTTAACTAAAAACCCTTTCCCCATTCTTGAATCCACAAGAACCAAGGATGTCTGCACCAATTGTAATGGATGTTCGACAAATTACCACTCCGCACCGGGACTTAGACCATCTCCCTTTGGTAGACAAAGAATTCCAAATCAAATACACCTCTATCCATGAAACCCCACTGAAGTTATTATCTAGGTACCGGGACCAGTACTTAAACCACACAGAAAAAATAAGTGTTTGGGAATCAAATTTGCCCAAATACCAATTCCCTAGAGTTCATATCTTCTGTGAAATTGTCCACTATTGCCATATGAACTATTGTCCCAACCAAAGAGCAGTGATGACTCCTAACCATATTGTATTATTCACCATCATTGTTGAAACCATCAATGAAATATTGCAGTTGCAACCAGGGGAAAACCTAAACCCCATTTCTATTGGAGACCTGATTAACAGCTTCCCTAGAATCACCTCCATTAAACTTGCTCAATTATTCCATACCTTCATTATGGAAGAGAAAAACATTCCAAAGGACCCTCCCCCATACATGTGGACCATATTCTATGAACTTGGCTTAGACATTATATCAATGATATCTAGTGTTTTAGGCTATACTATCGGTGAGTATGTTGACAAGATTATTATAGCCTTCATGTCCATTTACACTCCTGGACAATCCCTTGCCATCATGTTTGCTTATGAAAAAATCATTGCAAATAAAATGCATGATCAATTCATGAGAATGGACAGTGAAAAAGTATTTAAGTACTCATAAGTTTTATATCATCTTTTCCTATACTATCAAGCTGATAAATTTCCATTCACACTTCAAAAGCTTGATACCAGAGGCAACCCTAGCTCACTAATCTTCTGGACCCCATTAATACACCAATATCACTCTCCATATACTTATACATATTTCATAGGTATTTTTGTGCACCCAGTGTCAACCATGCTATTAGGAAGTCCTCCCCCAAGCATCAGTGCATATATCAAACGTGTCCTATAGTTATCTAAAGAACACGAAGTGAGAGATTGGTATTTATACCAAAATCACACTTCAAGATATATGGTTGTGAGTTAGCACCCTACAAACTAACACAATACTTCCTCATGAGATTGTTTGCTCTATAGTACTACATGCAAATAATTAATTCATATGAGGTACATTTTGTAAAGGCCAAGAAGAAAGCTCAACTCAGAATAAAAGACTAGCTTGGCCCCTTTATATGCAATAGTAGAGAAGCTAGAAGAGAAACAGATGAAATCCTTCAAAGGCTCAGAATAAAACAAAACTTCATATGGAGATATGACCCTTTTGATTTCATCTACAATATAAGACAAAAGAACAAATTGTCTACCTATATCCACCACAAAATTCTTGAGATAGAACAATATTCAAATCAACTAGAATGGGTGGAGAACACTTTATTAGATAGAGATAGCACATAAGTTGTTGTCAATAATGCGTTGATTGGTCTAGAGAGGAGACTTGATGAGGGTTCTTTTGTACAGGTACCAGAAGAACCCTAATCCCAAAGGGAAACACAAGAACACAGTGAGAAACAAGCAGAAGAATGACCTCAGGAATAAGAAGAATCAGAGCAACCAGACATATCAGAAGAGCTGGCTCAGCCATAGCACATCATGAGTACTCCTCCTATTGTAAAAACTCCTCTAAATGAGGAGAAGAATCCCTAAAGAGATATGGAGGAGGTGTAACAACCTATTTATAGAAATAATATCAAAATAAATTTAAATAAATAAATTACATTATTCAAATTAATAAAATAATAAAAATAAAGTAATGATAAATTATTTTAATATAAGTCTAATCTTTATATTAAAATAAAATCAGAAAAGGAAAGTTAAATTAAAATCAACGTATTTTTAAAAATAAATATACATGACATGACATGTGAAGGGTGTCGTGAGGAAAGGAAGTGGTGCGTGCTGGAGGAAGGACAACCACCACTAAGAATTAGTTTATAAGCCAAGAATGGGAGAACTGAAAAGGAAAAGGAGAAAAGGGGAGGAGAATAGGAGAACTGAAGGACGAAGAGGATCAAAATCTAAAATTATCCACACGAAGGAAGAATGTGGATTATTATGAGGTTTTGTGCATGGGGGAACAATCTGCTTCAACTCAAAAGCTTACTAGACTGAGCAGCGAGATTCGGCTTAGTTTGGCTGGGTGGTTTCAGTCTTTTGCTAACAAAGGTAGGAACAAGTGAGGCTTCATCGACTGTAAAATTACAGGTAAGTATTTTCATTGGTTCTATTAACTAAATTTATAAAATTTAGGAAATTTTTAATACAAGATCATGATCTGTAATTTTAGAAATCTTCACTGTATGTGCATTTATTATTTCTTATTTTGTTCATAAGGTAAAGTTGCTAATATAATTCACAGTTCTTACATCGTTAAAATAATTCTTTGCTCTTACATCTGGTATTAGAGCAGGTTCAAACTTTCGGACTGGTTAAATTGTTAAGGATTTAATTTATTAAAATAAGCCACTAATAAATCTTGTTGAACTCATTCTCTGTTTAGGACATCTATAATAAATATTTCTTGGCCCTTGTATCCTTTCCTCTGAGAAAGCTAGTATCTAGAAGCTTTAAATATTAAAAAAAATAAAAATACTAGAGTCCAAACTTAATCAATTCTCTTTCCAAAAAAAAACACTGAGGCTTACCTAACCCATTTCATCACGTGCAACAAGGGAAATTATGGAATTGCTTTCTCACTTTGGGCATATATGCAACAGTATCAGTGGAATTATCGAATTGAATTATTGAGGTAATTTGAAACCTTGATATCATGCTATATTTCATCAAATTTCCCTTTGAGACCGTTTAGACATTGAATTGGAAAATAGGGCTTTGGCCCTAGTGGAACCCACATGACATGGTCTTCATCCTTCTCTAAAGTTTCTACTTTGAGCAATTCAACATTGATAGGATATTGGAAATATGGTAGTGTATCCTTTGAGTCTTCACATCCATTTGTAGTCTTTCGAGGTTCGAACTCATCATTTGCAGTTGGAAGTTCATCATAATTTTAATCAAAGCAATCTTAGCTTTCAAGTCCTCCAGGTCAAAGTTCAAGGCACTGACCCATCGCATATAAGCCAACGACAATCAAAGTCTCGAATAAAGTGAAGGAAGGAGTCCATGAAGGGGCAATTATATGCCAACAGACAAAACTGCAACGTGACCGAGAACTTCTACTGTGCCTACGGCTCCTTGTTGGATTTCACATGAACTGACATTGTTTTCTTGAGTTTCAGCTGCTTGCTTTCTCTAGACTTAGAGGCCTCTTTCGTAGCTACCTTGCTTCTCTTCCTCGAAATATTTGTAGTGACTGTCATTGACGATATTACAAAACACGTGCTCTTAGTGAAACTCCAATAGGATTCTACTATGCCTGTGGCTCCTTAGCTCTCGACTTAAAGAGAAATCGATATAAAAAAAAGGGGAGCTCACATTTACGACCAAGGAATTGGTATTTTCCATTCCTTGGGAAATTCGTGATATAACTAAAATGCACTAAAATCAGAAATTGATGAATTTTAAAGCTTGAAGGTAAACACAAGGCCAAGTCCATTCTCAACACCCGCTCAGTTAATCAGTTGTGTGTTAGTATATGGTGTAATTTGTATAGTTTAATGACACGTTAGGGTATAAGTCAACATGTAAAATTAAATAAATTAAAAAAAGGATAACCTAGTTTTATCTAGAGATTATATTATAGTAGGCGACAACGAATAGTCACTTCAATGAAAATTCCTATATCATTCTTTCTAACATAGTTGTAATTCGCACTTGGGATGTAAATGATGCTTCCCATGTTTCCAGAACAAAATGCATACACTGACATGTAATCCATTGTGTGGAACCTCCATGCCTTGATGAAATTTTATGTTCTCAATGTCATGATAACATATAAATATTTCATGAAGTCATAATGAACCCATTCTTAGCCTATTAATGTTCAAAGTCAAACCAACCAAAATATGTATTTATCGACCAATACTCCTATATTTTTTGGGCTAAAAGCAATTTCTTTATGCTCATGTTTACATATACACCACATCATATTGTTCGAAAAGTCAAAAGTTTACATGCCAAGGAAATTTATTTTCTTCACCGAGCAACATGAGGGGCAGAAGGGTTGTAGTATATAGCCAATGAATGATTACTTTGGATAGGCCTCCTCAGTGTCATAGAATCAAAATCGTGGAAAACGCATGAAATATATTAAATTTTGTAGTGTATATATATGTAAAAAAAATAAAATAGTAATAATAAAAATAATAAAAATATCTACCTAAAAGAAGTAAATTTGGCCATATTTTATGTAGAGGCTTTTAATTTAGATGTTCAATTAATTTCGCAAAAATAAAAAATAAAAATTTAATACCCATTCATTAAAATATGTATTGTTACACATTAGGATAGAATACATCGCATTAGGACAAGGAGGTCACAACACCACCCTCCTTGACCTTAGTACTAGTAAGATCTTCCTAGCAGATAAAAATAGCAAAAACTATACCTATTTATCAATGTGAAATTGCGAAAACGACATGTTAAATCCGAATTTATAGCTCCAACTTTTATAAAATTTTATTATGACTACAGGAAACATTACAATGGTAAAGACATATGAGCGACAACGATGTGATCGGGCAGCATCACCATTATTAACGCCACCACTGTCATCATTACAATCTCCATTGCCATCATCATCATCTCCATCGATACCTTCATCAACACCAATCTGTCCAGCACTAGAGTTGACTATGATAATGAACTCATTGGAAGCCTTATTGGAAAATTTAAGAGGGTTGACCATGGCTAAGACCAAAGAAGAACTTCAACCCTTAGCAACCAATTCAACTGAACCAAATAAATTTAAATATAAAAGATCAAAGGATGATATTTCTAAAGAGCTTCAGAAAATTAAAATCCTAGAATTTTCAGGAGGTTAAGATGGAGAACGTGTTGAGGCATGGTTGGAAGGATTGAGAAGATGTTTTAAATTAAGAGAATACTCTTCTTTTGCAAAAACAAAATTTTTTGTGTTTCAATTAAAAGAAATTGCTTTGATTTGGTGGGGAAATATGGAAAAACAACTACACCTCATAATGGATAATGTCCCTTGGGAATTATTTGAAGAAAGATTCCACTTGAAGTATTTACCTCCATATTTTCAACAACAACAAGCCGCAGCCTTTCATACATTAGCTCAAGGAAATAAAACAATGGAGGAATATGAGATAAGGTTTATGGAGCTTGTAAAATACATTCACTACTTAGATAGTGATGAATGTCAGGCTGAACACTTCATATTTGGGTTAAATCCTCGCATCAGGGCCTTGGTGAGCATGTGGAAACCCTTACCAGTATCTGAAGCAGTAGAATGTGGCTATTATGTAGAAGAACATCTAGGAAGCAAAAAGGATGTAGGGCCAGTAGAACCTGTACAATCAGGATTTCCAAGAAAAACTCCCCAAATTTTCTTGAAAGGAGGTAACTCAAGGCCACATTATGCTGATAGATTTACCTCAAGAAATGTAGGAACAATATTTCCCATGGTAGTTAATACTATAGCTGTTGAATCATCAAACACCACTCCATGCACATCTCACAGAACTACTAATAGAGGAAGGAGTTCGAGAGGAAATAAAATGAGAGGATGAAGCTCTTCATCTAGAAATTCAAGTCTTGATTCAAGAAGCCCAACATAGATTATATGTTGGGGATGTGGAGGACCACATCTTCAATGTGATTGTCTAGAAGCTTCTTCAAGTACACTGAATAGGACTAGAAACGAACCAATATCAAATAACAAAGGAAATCATAGAATTCATGCGCTAGTCAACAACGATCAAGAAACACATCAATCCACTGTAGTGGAATCTTCAGGTATTATTAATGGTATAAAACATAAAATATTATTTGATACTTGTGCCATAGATAGTTTCATCTCTTCATATGCATTAAACAAATGTGGGTTGGCAGCTTGTAGACAAAATGATTTCAAACAGGTAGAAATGGCCTTGGGAGAACTCCAATCCATAGATTTAAGTGTGGATCAATGTAAAATTGGCCTAGGGGTTTGTACGAATAAATTGAAAGTTTATGTCACGACCTTAGGAACTTATGATTTTGTCATAGGTGTGGACTGGCTAGAAACTCATCAAGCTTGGGTAGACTATTATGGGAAAAGAATTCTAGTTATAAATGATGAAGGAGAAGCGATCCAAATTCAAGGAATCAAGAGAAAAGTATATTTACGCTACATATCAGTAATGAAAATGAAGCGTTGCTTAAGAAATGGTTGTCAGGCATATGTAATTCAAGAAGTAAGTAAAGAAAAAGGGCCATCCTTAGAACACTACCTGGTGTTAGCCAAATTTCCGGATGTATTTCCAAAGGAACTACCAGGATTATCCCCTGTAAGGGATCTAGATATCACTATTGAGTTGAGACCTAGTACTCAACCAATCTCTAAAACACCTTATAGAATGACCACTCCAGAACTTCAAGAATTGCAAATTCAATTAAAGGAACTATTGGATATAGGACATATTCAACCCAGTATATCACCTTGGGGTGCTCTTGTAATTTTTGTCAAGAAGAAAGATGCATCCTTAAGATTATGCATAGATTATCGACACTTGAATCGAGATACAATAAAGAATCGATATCCTATGCCTCGAATTGATGATATTTTCGATCAAATGAAAGGAGTTGTTGTCTTTTCAAAAATCGATCTTCGATCAGGCTATCATTAGCTAAGGATTTCTGAAAGTGATATTTCTAAGACTACGTTCCGGACATGTTTTGGACATTATGAATTTACTTTGGTACCATTTGGATTAAAAAATGCACCAGTAGTATTCATGAATCTTCTGAACAGTGTTTTCCACAAATATCTTGATCAATTTGTACAAGTCTTTCTAAAAGATATACTCATCTATTCCAAGAATGACAAAGAGCATGAAGATCATTTACAGATAGTCTTGTCCTGCCTTGGAAAACATCGATTATATGGAAAATTATCCAAATGTTTGTTCTTCCAAGAAAAGATTCATTAGTTAGATCATATCATATTAGGTGAAGGGATTTCAGTAGACCTTGAGAAGGTAAAAGTAACCATGGAATGGCCAATACTGAAAAATGCAGATGCAATACGAAGCTTTATGGTTTTAGCAAGTTACTACCAAAGATTTGTGGAGGGATTCTCCAAAATTGCAAAGCCAATTACAACCCTTCAACGTAAAGGTGTTAAGTATGAATGGAAGGAGGAATGTAATAAAGAATTCTCTGAACTCAAAAGACTACTAACCAGTGCACCAATCTTAAGAGTCCGTGATATGGACAAAGATTTTACGGTATGTATTGATGCATCCAAACAAGGGCTAGGTGTAGTATTGATGTAGGATAGAGGAGTAATAGCATATGCCTCTAGAAAGTTAAAACCTCATAAAGAACTCTATACTACTCACAATTTAGAATTAGTCATCATAGTACCAGCTCTAAAGGTCTGGAGACACTATCTAGTGGGAAAAAGTTTTACCCTTAAAAGTGACCATGAAAGTCTACAATATTTGTTCAGCCAAAGAGACATAAATGCTAGACAAAGACGATGGAGTGAATTCCTAAGTGAATATGACTTTGGGATATGATATATTAAGGGAAAGGAAAATGTAGTAGTAGATGCTTTAAGCAGAAGACCTTGGATATTCTCTCTCATACCTATCAAAGTAGACTTAAGGCAACAAGTACTAAAATATCTCATAAAAGATAGCTCGTACTTAAAGGTAAGATCTAGTATTGAGAATAAAAAAGCCAAAAGAATCTAAATTTGAAGGATATGAACTAGACAGTGATGGAATCTTTCGATTCCATGGAATGATGTATATTCCTAATAATAGGGATCTTCGAGACACTATCCTTAAAGAAGGCCACAGAGCAGTGTATTGTGAACATCCTAGGGTAAATAAAATGTATGCAGATACCAAGAAACTCTTCTTCTGGCCAGGCATGAAACATGATATCGTTCCATATGTTGCAAGATGTTGGAATGTTAGCAAGTAAAAGCAGATCATTGTCATCCAACGGGTCTCTTACAACCTCACGACATTCCTATGACCAAATGGGAGGTTATTTCTATGGATTTTATCACTGGGCTACCTCTTACTTCTCAAAGACATAATGCCATTTTGGTAGTAGTGGATAAATTAACGAAAAGTGCCCATTTCATTTCCATAAGAGATACTTACGAAGTTGCTGACGTAGCTCAAGTACTTATAAGTGAAATTATCAGATTTCATGGAGTACCTAAGAAGATTATATCCAATAGAGATTCACGATTCACTTCAAGATTCTGGACTTACATGTAGTCAGCCTTAGGAACTCAACTAAATTTGAGCACAACTTATCACCCTGAAGCGAATGGGAAAATAGAAATGGTAAATCAAGTACTTGAAGATATGTTGAGAATGTATGTTATGGATCAACAATCACATAGGGAAAAGTACTTATCCTTAGTCGAATTCACATATAATAACAGTTACCACAATTCGATTGGAATGACTTCATTTGAAGCATTATACAGCAGACCTTGCATAACACCATTAAGTTGGGACATATTAGAAGATCAAGTGATAATAGGACCAGAATTAATCCAAGAAATTGTAGAGCATGTAAGACAAATTAGACAATGGTTAAAGGAAGCATATGATAGACAAAAGAGTTATACTGATGCTTGTAGAACTGATAGGAAGTATTAAGTAGGGGATCAGGTTTTCATCTATGTCAGACCAAATAAGAGTTCTATTGGATTCAGAAAAGGGACAAAGTTGTCACCCCAATTTATTGGACCATTTAATGTCATGGAAAGAGTTGGACCTGTCACCTATCGTCTTGCACTGCCACTTCACTTGCATAAAATTCATAATGTATTTCATATCTCTGTATTAAGACACTATATAGCTGATCAATCTCATAACCTTCAATGGAAGGAACTGCAAGTTTCAGACGAAGGAATAATATTGGTCGAAGCATTACGTATACTGGAACGTAGAGTTCGACAACTCAGAAATCATCTAGTAGACCAAGTTAAGGTCCAGTGGGACAAGTATAGCCCTTGATTAGCTACTTCAGAAGATATAGAGATCATATGTCAAATATACCCTAATCTATGTCAATTTTTAAGAACCTTAAACTATGTTTTATATATATTTACTTTACTGTAAATCAGAGGTTCAAAACCATTTTGAATGATCATAAATAAGCATAAATTTTTATGACATAATATCTTTTTAAATTCTACTGGTACAGGGATACCAAGACGGAATGTGATATTGATCTTACTAAATTATAGTTGTCATAGTAAAGTTTAAAATATTTAAGTGATTTTTCTTCTGATGGGAATTAAGATATGATAATTTTGTTTTATTTATGCGTATCAATGTGATTGATGAGATAGAAATCAAAGAATAATTACTTTTAATATGAAAGAAAATACATGAATAGAATAGGGCAAAGTATTTTATACTATAGTTGACATGCGTGAATTATAAATAAGCTATTTGTTTTTTAATATGTTAATGCACATTTTATAAATGCATGGACAAGTGTTTATGATTGCAGATAATGTTCGTTGCCAAAATGACCACGTATTATTCTATGATATTCTATGATAAGGTATTAACTCTAATTCTATTCAGAGGGTGGAGGTGTTGCCTACCGTTTATCCTCTGAACCCTGGAGTCATGGGAGGAATCTATGAGTCACGCTCCCCTAGACATCTGATGATGACTGTCGGATTCCTACTGGGAACCAGGTCGGTATAACTGACATTGTCATCCTTAGAGTTTATGAATGGTTAGGTCAGTATAACTGACGCCATGACATAATCTAGTAGAGGACATATAGGGTGGGAGCATAAGAAACTAGGAAGGATAGGATGATTTTGTAATCGCTGTGGGACTTAATAAAATAAAACTTGATCATTAAAGTCATAAACCTAAAGTATTAAAACCACCAAAATTTATGGAGCTCTTACATTAAGTAAGAATTGAACCTCAATACATAATACTAAGCACTATCATGAATATTCATATAAGATAAAACTCTAACTTTAGGATGAGGTTTTCAGAAGTGGGGTTGTATGTAACAACCTATTTATAGAAATAATATCAAAATAAGTTTAAATAAATAAATTATAATCAATCAATTATAGAATAAAAAAATAAACTAATGATAAATTATTTTAATATATGTCTAATCTTTATATTAGAATAAAATCAGAAAAAGAAAGTCAATTAAAAATCAATATATTTTTGAAAAGAAATATACATGACACGACATGGGAAGGGTGTCGTGAGGAAAGGAAGTGGTGGGTGTTAGAGGAAGGATGACCACTGCTAAGAATTAGTTTATAAACCAAGAATGGGAGAACCAAAAAGGAAAAGGAGAAAAAGGGAGGAGAACTGAAGGAGGAAGAGGAGCAAAATCTAAAATTATCCACATGAAGGAAGAGTGCAGATTGTTCTAAGGTTCTGGGCATGGGGGAATAGTTTGGTTCGACCCAGAAACTTACTGGACTGAGCAGCGAGGTTTTGCTCAGTTTGGCTAGTTGGTTTCAGTCTTTTGGTAACTAAAGCAAGAGTAGTTGAGGCTTCATCGACTGTAATATTATAGGTAACTATTTTTATTGGTTCTGTTAATTAAATTTATAAAATTTAGGAAATTTTTGTTGTAGGATCATGATCTGTAATTTCAGAAATCTTCATTGTCATTGCATTTATTATTCCTTATTCTGTTCATAAGGAAAATTTGTTAAAATAATTCACATTTCTTACATCGTTAAAATAATTCTTTGTTCTTATAGGAGGCCAATCCTTCTAGTAGACCTATTTCACAGACTTATGTCAAAAGATAAAGGTTAAATCCTTTTTCAAAACAAGTGTTCACAAAGGAAATAGTTGGAACCACAGGTACATAAAGGGTAGAAAGCATGTAGGCCACTCCCTCTGGAGGAACACAAGAACCTTCTACTACACAGGCTCAAATGCTCGAAAGACAATAGAGTGTGGAAGTATCCTCATTCAGGGCCCCAACTAGCAAGGACACAGACATTAGAGAGAAATACAAAGAGGTAGAAGACCAAAAATGAAAGGTTGAAGGCTCAGAGCTATGCACAATACGTTAAAATGGTTCCCACTAATCAAACAAGGCTAATGTTACCCTTTGATGTAAAAGAAGGTAAGATGCAAATGACTTTCATGAAGCCTACCATACAACAGCCTATGTCTATAGCAGATTACTTCAAGACAAATTTGGAGGTGCTAGCAAAGGATATACATCCTATCAACCAAATAGAATTGCACAAACAAACCAGAGAAATGGTCTATTCCACATTGACTAGCAAGGCCGTTGCAGCATATCAACTACAAAATTTGTTGAATAATATATTAGGGTAATTCCAACTAGAAAAGGCCTCTTCCTAGGCCAAGCATACCAAGATAAAGTCCTTAGAGGACTTAATCATAGAATTGGGGCACGATCCCCAGGATGTAAAAGCTACAGAAAGTCTAATCAAAAAGAAAAGTGATGACATAGCTACCTTGAAAAAGTAGATCAAAATCCCTCATTTGCATCATCCACAAATAGTGGAAGTTCTAGAAACCCCAAAGGAACAGGAGGAGCTTATGGACTTAGTCCTTAATCTGAATGATCAATTAAAGAAAACGAAGAAAGATCTAGACAAATTGATTCAATCTAAACAGAGTGAGTTGGCCACCACTCCATAGACTATGATTCCTACAGTCTCTACAGCAGTGCCCTCTACATTGGCTGCTTCCTTAGCACCAATAGTTCCACCAACTATGTCCATGCCAGTCACAGGTACATCTACAAGTGCACATACATCTACAGAGAAGAAAGCTGAATTAGTAAAATCCATGGAGGAAATTACCATCCAAGCTACAGAGCTTAAAAGACTTAAAGACAAATTTTCAAGCTTGGAAACCTACTACAAGCTTGCACAAATACAGCAGAAAGAAGAAGCTTAGAATATTCAATGAATGAGTGAAAGGATAAAATTCCTTGAAAAGGACTTAACATTGCAACAACCACTAGGACAACTAAAAGAAATGCTTTGGTCCAACATCATTGACTCTGCCAATGATGTTTGGCCATCAATTCAAGTAATTTTTTGGCAAACTCAACTAGTGAAGGTGGCCACAGAAGCAATTCAAAAGATAAGAGAAGATCTGGGAGACCAGCCTGAATAGGCCAACTAAATGATAAAACTCTTGAACAAAAAGAACATGTATCAACTGGATGAACTAGGCATAGAAGATAGGAAAAGGACCATCATAGAAATCAAGAAGGTTCTTGCTAAAAGGAACCTTATGATTAATCTTGAGAAAAAATGCCAAAGCATGCAAGCTGATATTGATAGCTTGATGACAAAATTTGGAATTTTGAAGGGAAAAGCCCTTCCCAGTCCTATGGTCATCCGTGACAAGCTTATGACCCAAGAGGACTATGTGGATAGATTAAACAAGTTGTTCAAGGACCAAGCTAGTACTTCAAGGGTAAAAGCTTTACCCACAGGATAGGTATTGTATGACAATCCAGAAAAACTATTTTTCCTAGAGCACGAGGTAAAGCACCTATTTTTCAACAAGCCAAATTTTTCCAAGTACACCGAAGCTGATGAGATATATAGAAAGATGTTGAAGGTAAAATTACTTGAAGATGAATGGTGGGTAAAATTAACACATTTACTATATAGTTACTATAGTAAATATGATGGAAACAAGATAAAATAGGTGAAATAGGGTCAAAGTGTAGAAGGTAAAGAGTATCAGTAAGTTGAAGACATAAGGTAATTCCAGCACATAGATATCAATCGACTAATAAAGCCAAATTTGAACTACAACAGCTAGCACAATCACAATAAAAGGGACATCAAGAAGTAGTTTTCCATCTATCTCTATCTTCATGCTTGAAGATATTTTTGATTTCCTCGAATAATTATTAAACTATTATGAGATATTTTGTTATTTCTTTTTTATAAATACTTCACATTTTAAAGTAACTAGTGTGGATTCAAAGACATTTATGTAGACATTTCATATCAAGTTAACAAGCTATTGCAATCAAGACTGGATTGGCTTGCTGGATCATGGAATAAAGTTAAAGACATTTCATAGGATTCTTGTGCACAGTGAAAATCAAATAAGTATTATCTCTTCATGCTTATTACTATTTTCTCTTCATGTTTATAAATATTCACATTTGTCTCTATGAAATCTAAATGCTAAACAAGGAATGATATTTATAAGAGAGGCTTCGGTGTAGATCACATGAAATAGACTTTTGTCGACGCGTTTCGAACCAACTAGTGTGGTTCATCGTCAGGACAAGTTGAAGAAACAGATCAGGCTAAGCATGTTAAATAGACAGCGCAGAGACTCCAACAGCTACCTAACGGCTAAGATTGACTCTATGACCCACTCCAAAATTATATTTAATTTTATTATTATTTTTACAATATTATATTATTCTATTTCTAGAAAAAAGAGAGGATAGGTACTTTTACTAACTGACCTAATAGTAATAAAAGTAATTATCAATAAAACAATACCGATGGTTATTTTAAATGGTTATTATTAAATTATTTATTGTTTATATGATTTCCAATATATAAATAAATATATATTTTATATTCATTTATTAATATCTTGATTAAGTATATAAATGAGTTATTTATCTTATTAACTTTACTAATTATTAATACCATTCTTAAGGGTTAGTTGGAAAATATTTAACAATAATATTAATTGTTATTTTAAAGATTTAATTATTGTTAGAATGATTTCATTTACATAACTAAATATATAATCAAATTCATTTATTAATTAAAGGTAAGTTAATATGCTTACAAATTTATTAAATTTACTAATTCTTAATATTATTATTAAAAGATAAAAAGAGGAAATTAATTAATTTATTTCGAGAGATAATATA